>JANVCC010000069.1:1793338-1864593 GCA_025345505.1 Todiramphus chloris collaris | reverse complement strand
AATATAATATAATATAATATAATATAATATAATATAATATAATATAATATAATATAAATACAAGTGCTGACAATTTATTTAACAAATCTATTGAAATATTTAAAAATATTTTAAATTATCTTCCTATATCATAGTTTGTTACATTAATAGACACAGCTGGGTGTTTACAAATGCTGAACATATGAATACTGCCTGAGGTCAGAAATGTCAACAGTAGTGGAAAAAAAAAAAAAATCTTTGAAAATATTCTCTATACTTTTTATGTTGAAATTTTTTTCAATGACAAGTTAAAATCTAGGTTAGACTTTAAGACCTAATTAAAAAAATTAAGTCTTCTATATATAGGTAATTCTCATGCACTTCAGCGCATACCTTTTGCTCTTAACAAGCTAACCTTGAAAGAAAAGTGTAGATGGTGTGCTTATTATGCTTGTTAGAGAACTTCTGAAAAGACACGGGGAAAAACTACCAACTGAAAGCTAAATTCTGAATTCTCCAGAATTCTTAGAAGCCAAAAAAAGTAAGTAACAGAGAATTTTAGCTCAGATATAGCTTCCAGTTTCCAATCCATTCAATTTTGTCAACAATGACGCTGGAGACATTTTTATTTGCCTCAATGAGGTGTTCTTGAAGTTATATAGTTATGCTTTCATTTGTCCATAATAAAAAAAACTTTTCAGCTGTGCAAATATCTAATTTTCAACTATACAAAAATATAAAATTTTCTGTACTCTCATATCACACTTTTCACTGTTATCTGTGAAAATGAGATTTTATTTTTTTTTTTTTTTCCACAAGTGAAACAGTGCCATCTTGTGTATTATGGACTTTCTCTTTTGCCAAAGAAGGAATATTTTTCCCTAGGGATGATCACAGATTTTAACTGGCTTTTTTTCCCCTGGGAATGATACAAATAGCCATAGATAAAGTTTGCAATTTACTGAATAGTTGTTCATATCAGCCACAAAATCCTGTTAAAATAGTATCTTCCACTGAAGCAAGCAAAAACTAGTTTTTCAATGAAACGCCACAGAAAAGTTAAATTCAGTTCTCCACAAATACATTTCACTCATGTAATATTTTAGACTGAAGTCTCTCTGTATAATGGTTTAGATTCTGATTTAATAAAAACTTAAAAAATTAATTTATATAAGCTGAATGACCATCTGTTTAATGTCCCCTAGTGCTTATGTAACTCCTCATCATACAGTTTTGAAAGTATTGATGGCCATCATTAAAATATTCAACATAGCTTATAAAATTGTATTTTCAGTTTATAAATACTATTCTAAACTATTATGGTTTTAGACAACTGGAAATATTTAATTGGTACTACAGCATTCCAATATCATGTAAAAATGAGCAAGTAACAATTTTAATTAACAGTTCACATTTGCATTCATTTGAATGTTAAAAAAAAACAAAACCAAAACCAAACAAAAGACAAAACCAACCAAACAAACAAAACCCCTCTGCTTAACAAACACTAATGTGGATACAGAATAATTAATAACTCTAGGGCATCTGAAAAGTAGATTTAGATTGTATATCAGGAAGAAGTTCTTTACACTGAGGGTAGTAGAACAGCTACCCAGGGAGGTGGTTGAGGCCCCATCCCTGAAGATATTCAAGGTGAGGTTGGACAAGGCTCTGAGCAGCCTGGTCTAGTTGAGGGTATCCCTGCTCACTGCAGGGGGGCTGGACTAGATGACCTTCGGAGGTTCCTTACAGCCCTAGCCATTCTATGATTCTGTGATCTCTTGATGAATGCTTTTGTAATTTTGAAATTATGTGTTGACATATGCTACCTGTAATTTGGGTAGACGCATGCACAAAATGCAATTGCTTTATCAGCTGACAATTCAATCCTTTTTGCATACATAAAATTATTAATTCCTTCTGATTATCTCTAACTTTGCTCAGCAAAATCAGTCTGAAGGGCATAGTTGCTTATAGTAAAAGAACCTCAGCAGAAGCAATAAAAAAAGTGTCCTAAAACACTTAAGGTGTTCTAAATTTTCAGAGAACAAATCTAATGTCTCCTTAAGAAGAGTAAGCTCTCAAGAGGTTCAAATTTATTTTAATAAACTTCAAAGTATTAAATATGTCAGGTAGCTGCTAGAACCATTACTGGTGGCAGGAGTCCTGAACCCCAGAACTACAGATGAATGCCAACACTGAGATGAAATTTCAAACAGTAGATCAACTAAATTCATCTTCTCTGGGCATAGGTTGGCACTATGGCAAAAAGATACTGAAGCAGAGTAACGCTGAAATTAATAGCAGTTACATTTTATGGAGGGCGGGTACTTGCTCTAGGTAAATAAAATAGCTTTGTATGGAGAAGATGATGGACTTGGGGAGAATAAAAGAAAGTGTCTCTAGGCAAGGCCTTAAGAGACCTGAACTCAATTCTGCTAAACTTTTATCACTACATTTGACATAATCACTATATATTTTTACATATGCGCATAGATGCACATACATACATACACACACACATACATATACATATCTTCTGTGTATATTTACAACATGTATGCATATTAATTCACAACATAAGAATGTTACAACTTAGATACGCTGTTTTCAAGCAGAGGTCATTCACTTGGGCAGAAAGACACTAATCTCAGGGATCCAAATGGTTTGGACAATTTATCTTGTATTTTACCACATCCCTGTCCTACCAGCGCCTCTATTTTGCAAATGTGGGCTTCCTTTCTCCAGCTTATATCTGTGAGGTTAATTATTCTAGTGCATGTATGACTCAAATACTACTGTCACAGTAACCTTATACAAGTTTGATGATAAAAATGAACTAAAATCATAATGAAAAGGCAAACAAGTCCACACAAAGTTTACACTTTAAAAAGGGAAGAACAAGTTTTAGGAAGTTGTTTTGCACATCACTAGACCAAATCAAAAGTTAACACTAAAGAACTGTCCATTAAAAGAAAGCGAACAGTACAACTGGTGAAATTTGTTTTTATTTTTAAATCACATTCCAACAACTTCCACGGAAGTCATGCAATTGTTAAGATACAAAAAATAAGTCATTATGACTAAAGAACAAATAGGCGAACAAAGATGATCATTATGGCTGTGCTGCATGTAGCATAGTCCTCTCCACACTAATACACTCAGCCTTGTTAACATAAAGTAAAAAAAAAAATCATTTCTAAATATCTTACAGTCTCCCAGTACTAACAAACACTCTCCTTATGTAAATAAGTTCAATATTAAATTACATTACATTTTAAATACATCATTACACTATGCTTGCTTAGTTTGCATGCTACTGTTTGGAAGTCACAGAAATAAGAGAAATTCATTTATCTGTTTATCTGATGATTAATTTGACAAACATCAGGCATACATTAGAAAGAAAATAGGCGCTACTCCATAAGCATTTTGTGACTGTCTTCACGTTTCAGTCAAGCTAACAGAAAACTGAGAGCTCCATGTATAACACACAATATTTTCTGTATCAGCTGCAAATTAAGACACCATCACAATAATAAGCAGAAGACTGAATTTTAAGCACACAGAAGCATGCACGTGCAATTAGGATCTCAAAACAAATTATCAGTAGAATGACTTTTCAATACAATTGAAGTATCTGAATGACCAAGAGAAATAACTTACCTCCAACTAATTTATTACCTACACACATCCACTGTGCTCATTGCTAAGGCAGACAGCTACTCTTTCACACATTTTCTAGGTCTAATCTCCAGTAAAAACAAATTTAAAAAAAAAGAGTTTTGGGCAGGAGGTTAGTAGGAGGGAATGATAAATTTTTTTTCAATGTAATGGAATTGTAATCTTCTTTTAGCACAACATGTAAGAGCTGGGTTAACAAAATAGTACTTCAGATACTGTAAAAACAGATTTCAGCATGAATTGTCAATGAACCACATATTTCAGATGAAAAGGTAGAGTAACATTGAAACCCACTGGATTTGGAGGAGACAAATATTGCCTGTAACCTCACCTGGCAATTGGAAGAGAAGTGGGCCATATCCTATGAGAACTGATTATCAAGATTCAGTTTTAACTTTTAGATTTTATTAATTATTTACTAATAACATTACCAATTATACTGTTTATCAATATTGTTTATAAACCAAGTCCTAAAATTATTTTGAAGCCCATGATATGTAAAAATATGAAATAAACAGGACAACTCACGTACTGTTAATAATGCACATGCCTAAGGAATTTGCTAATTAATTGCTGTAACATAGATAAAATACCCACTGAGAGGACTCCTAAGATTACAATAGGAATGGTATTCAGCTTCTCAATATATATTCCTTCTATATGTTTTTTTTTCCCTTTATGGTTCATAAAGCACCAAGAAAGACAGAAAAACTGGCATTAAATCTTTATGCAAATTAATACTGTTGAATCAGTAACGATTCTGGCACATCAGTTTATTTCAACTGCCCCTACTTTATTACCTATCATTAAAATGTGCTACCATCTCAGATATTACTTAAAATCAGCACATAACTCCTTTAAATTTAGCTCATTCCTCAATGATTGAATGTTTTTTGACTCACGTAGTTCTGTCCTTAGCTATGGCTCCTGATAATCATTGCTATAACGTCAGTAGAACAGGAGCTGTGCCTGATATGGGAAAAGTTGTACAGACAGTAATCTCTCACCTGCAGAGTTAGTTATTTAAAAAAAGGAACAAAACCCAAAACAAAACCAAGAAAAACATTGTCTATCAAACTAGATATAGCCTAGTTTGAATGGAAGTTCAGCACTCAAATTTACTGTTCTTTTGTTTAATATTTTCCTGCAAGCAAAATGATCAAGTTTCTGTCTTAAGCCCAGTATAATTATATAAGCTATATGTCTTCACTATATTACTTAACAATAAAGATAAAGTGTGTGAAAGCACAGTGAACATCACAAAGGGCCACTGGAAAGACCCACTTCAAGAGTTAGAGTCATTGTGATATTAGAGTGTGAGAGGGGGGGAAAATTATAGTTGCAGTACTTTGCTTGTGCAGGAACATGACCTGACCTTCTCAGCCTTCCTAAAGAAAGCTCATCTCAATTAGTCCACTACATAATGTTGAACAGTACAACACTGAGTTTATGTTAAATGACTAAGTTGTCTTATTTCTATTAGCTGCATTTCCACAGAAATATCTTTCAAAATAATGAAGAATCTGTACATGAAGCTATTTTCTTTTTTTATCTATGTTTTTGCTAAAACAATTATAAGTGAATGTTATGGTACATTTGAACTGGCATTTTAAGGAGATCGTCATGAGATGCAATAGAGCTTATACATTGCAGATGATAAAAATAACTGAACCAATATTTTCAATCTCATCTAGCATTCACTATGTATCATGTGATGCAAATATGGCACATTATTATAGACACAAGTGAAATAGTTAAGATCAAATTAGTTCTTAGAACAAACACACACGCAATTAGAACAAATATGCTGATTATTTGAGAGCATCTGGAAAAAAAATGAAATAAAATGTTAGGCTATTATGTATTTCAAACATTTTTTGCAGAGAAAATGGAAAACAAACACAGTGAGTCCAAGATCAGTACTGCTGTTGACTTGAAATAAATACCTTTTGCCTCAACCCAGGCTGATGGGTTACATCACTGAAGAATATATTGCACTGATTTTGTCTTTTCTAAGGAAAATACTATTTGGACATTACAATGTACATAGCAATCTATTTATTTCAGATGCAGGATAAAGAAGCAAGAATCACAAGATTTATACATACACTTGTTAACACAAATTCTTTTTTGCCTCAAACAAATATACTTGAACTAAACAGAAACAATTTCTATTTTTACTGACTAATTTGAGAAAGATTAGTCCTGTTTTTAAAACTGACATCCACAATCACTCTCAAAGTATATAGCTGTTAGGGTGCTTGGCACAAAAGAAAAGTCATTGTTTGATATTTCAAACTGTGATCAGTATTTTTAAACAGAGGCCTTAACCTCAGATGAGTTGTAAAAAAATACTGGTACTTTGTACAAGATTTTTTTGAGGAGAGATTAATTAATTCAAGTATTTTAAAGTTTTTGTGGTATTATTTCTTGTATTCAAAGACTGACCTTTATCTTCTGCAGCTACAAAACCGACCAAACTTCTATAATCTCAGGCAATTTGCTTCTCCACAAGTGAAAAATCCAGATTTAATTCTAGCCTCATCACTCATCACAACATGACTCCCAAAGAATGATACCAGAGCAGAATCTTCTAAAACAGTTTCATTTAACAGAAAGACAAAAAGATTAATCTCAAAACACTAAAGTAAGGTAAAAAGTGGAGTGATTCAACTTTTGTATTAGAACGAAAGGGAGTAGCAGCTCCAAAATATAGACTGCAGCTGGAAAGAATAGGTGAAGGAAACTGAAATGAGACAAGAGATGTAAAGAGAGATATTCGTCATTTTGGCACATTTCTATTATACAGTTCTATTCATTAAAGGATAGCGAACTGGTGCTCTAGCTCATGCTCAAGTGCATTTCTTAAATGGCAATCATGAAATGCTACCATTCCTATTCTTGTAAATGTTCCAGATATCTCTTGTTCCTAATGGAATACTTCTGCCACTGACATCTTTGCATCTGTTGCTTTTTGTGTGTGTGTATTTTAGGGGATAAAATTAATAAAGCGGGATTCTAATATATACTAAAATTTGAGTTCTGAAAACATACTTGAAGAGCTTCAAAAGTACCCTAAAACAGATTGTCTTTTCACTTGTTCCGCTTCTCAATTAGAAGGGCTTCAGCAATTCCCCTTAAACATAATACACAAGCCATTGTTTTGGGGAAGTATATGATATCCAGGAAGTCTTGATACTGAAATTATCTCCTATTTCTTCAGTGTGCCTCATTAGTTATTGCCAGTCTTACTGTTCCAGTACTCAAAATGTCTGATCATTAACAAACTGTTAATAAACTGCCTAAGTTAACTCTTATTTATACCATTCCTGCTTAAGACAAGTGACTACTAGCACTGGAAACACGTAGTAGGTACAGCTCTAGTAAAATATGGTACAACAGGTCGTCCACCCATTCATTAGCATCACGGAAAGAAAATTTTACAATTCCCTGAGGTCTACTGGCATGTGACAGAACACAAAATCCACTGCACGTGATAAACGTGGCTTCTTCAGAAGGTTAAAAAATAAACTATTCAAACATGTTCTGAGGTACAGCAATAGCAAAATACCTCATGCTTAGCTACATATGGCTGGGGTAGTAATTAGAGGAAAAGCACACTCTCATCAATTTTCTGTACTATGTTTCTGAATATTTCATTAAATATTTCATATTGATACTTCAGGAACAATTGAATTGCCGAAGTATAAGCATTAATGCCATTTGAGCTACTCCTTGTGCCCAAGAACTACTGCTCCAACAGGGTCACTGTGAAAACAATGAAAGATTGGCAAGGAGGATTGTAAACATGCTCAAGTGACTTGCAACTGGGATACGGAACAACACATGTATCATACTAGTCCTTTAGTCCTGTGTGTTGGATGAATAGAATGTCTGTGCTTCAGTAACACAGGCCTATGATAGACTTAGAGACACAATATTGAACATGCTTGAAATTCCTTCCCTGCTCTTTGAAAAATCAAGTGGTAAACTATGACTGCATGAATTCCTGATATACAGGCCAAAACAGCAGGCTCGGTGATCCTCTAGCATGAACTGAGCTCCAAGGTCTACTTTTGTGCCTCTGTCCGGGTGCTATGTTGGAGATCATATTTCGCAAGGTAACAAAAAAAAAAAACCAAACCATTCTTTGCATTTCATCCAGGGTTTTGTGGTTGATCCTGTATCTGGATCACACAGGCATGGTTATACACAGACGCATTGTCATTTTGGTCCCTCCCTCCCCTATGTGGAGGTGGACAAATGAAGGTGCGACGAATGACATCCATGGATAGCTGAATGGAGTCTCAAGTGGTCAATGCACTTAAATAACCAGGAGGGGACATGGTGGGGGAGCGGGCAATAAAGAGGACAGAGCCCAATTCTCCTCTGTGATGCCCAGTGACAAGTCAACAGGCAATGGGCACGAATTGAAATACAAGAAATTACGTTTAAAACTAAGAAAAATAGTTTCACTGTGATGACAGAACACTGTAACAGGTTGTGGAAATACTGACAGGCTAAGAGATATTCAAAACCTGAGTAGACATAGCTCTGCACAACCTGTCCTAGTTAACCCTGATCTACACTTCCTACTACACATTCTCTCCTCCTTATCCTCTTTATGTTTTGTTACAATTAGTAAGGAGATTTGGGCACTAGCAGATGTGGAAAGAAAAAAAAAAATAGGAAGGGAATTCCTTGCATAATGAGAACTCCTAAGGAAGTGAACAGTAGCCAGCTTAATTACATTACAAGAGGAGCTGGTCAAACCAGTGGAACAAATTTTTTTATCAGTTCTTCAATACCGTTTTTCCCAGCACTGCTACCACATAATATTCTTCAGAGCAAAGAGCTTTAAATTTAGGCCTTGATAGCATAATCCATTGAAAAATATGACAAGAGTTTGTCAGTTAATATTTGCTTTTAATCTTATGTCCTTAATACAAAAAATTAGAATGTCATTGTTTTCAACCTGAGTTATGAAGCAATAGGCTTTGGTCGCTTATTAACAAGGCTATCGCACAAAGAGAGGCAGAATGTAATACCGTTCATTTTCTTTCAGTAAAGATCTTTTAATTTTTCTTTTTTTTTCAATTCAAAAACTTTTTCCTAATAAAGTGGAATTCCACCTCGGTTCACTGCTGCTTTGAAGACTGGCTAGTATTTAACACATGGATCAGTGAAGAACAGCAATGCATCATGTCAAAAGGAGGTGTCTGTGAATGCTGCTGGGACGAGTGCTAGGTCATGTTTTAATTAAATTCCTCATTTAGTGATTCAAAAAAGACAATAAAGAGTATGCTAATGAGATTCACGTATCTAAATTGAAAGGTGCCTTACAGTCCAAACAACACAGAGAAGTTTGAAACGTGGGGAATGGAAAAATCTCCTGTCCTTGATTTGGAAAATTTCCCATTATCTGGCAATTAACCAAAAAAAACCAAAAACAAAAACAAAACAACAACAAAAAAACCAACAACAAAAAAAACCCACACACATGCAGAAATTAACTCAGCTGGGTTTTGGGTTGATTTTGTTTAGTTTTGTTTTTAATGAGAAATGGAAGGGTTTTCTAATGAAAGGTATGTTGAAAACAATAGTGGTGAACAGTAAGTTATATAAGATTTTTTTCAGCGCCATTACTGTCAGAGCTGGACACAGCTCAGACCACAGTAGAGAGAGGAGGAAACTCTCCACTGTCGGTCAGATGTTCTACCACCATGTAATTGAGACTGTGCACACTCTAAGTCTACTGTACAGAAATCAACCTCCACAGAATCACAGAACCATTTAAACTGGAAAGGACCTCCAGAGGCCCAACCTCCACTAACCCCTTCCCATGATTCCCCCCCCAATCTGCATCTAGTAGCCAAAGGGCAAAAAGCACATATGAGCAGGCACATGAGCACAGGTGCAATATGGCAGAAGCGTTCATTTGAGAGAATTCGGCAGCGCTCTAAGTCTACTCCTATTAGTACCACGTATTTGTACATTAAAGAAAACCCTATAAGCTGAACTGATCTAAAAACTACCAAGAAAAATAGTTAACCAAAGGGTTAGCATAATTGACATGCAAGGACAGCATAAAGTGTCCTAGATTTAGAACTGGCATCGCTGAACAGAGTAAATTTATAGCATTTCAAGCAGAATTCTATTACAGATTTTCAACACTGTTTTTCATTTTACAGATGCTTTAAGAATTAACTATTTGTCAAAATACATTTGAACATCTTCATGAGAGAAATGCTATGGGAATAGTAAGAAAATTTTCAAGCTCCCGTCATATTTTTCAGTGAATTATGTCATTAAGGCCCAAATTTATAGCTCTTTACTTTGAAGAGCTTTAACTTTCAAGAGTTAGGTGAAAAACATGTTGCTCTTGGGCAGCTGTATGTTTAAATTTACAGAATCAACTTGAAATTAAATATAAGCATTTTTAACTTTAAAAGAGTAAATAGAGCCTATATGCTTCCTTATTATCAGATCATTATATACTATCCAAATATTACAAAAATTGATGGTGAACTTGTAGCTCCACTGAAATAAAAGGAAAAGCTTGCTGCCCCTTTGCTTTTTGTAACATCCTGAAAGTGATAGTTATATGAAATACCAATTTGGGCACTAGAGACAATAAAAGGCTATGTGTTTTTCCAGAGATACTAAGCAAATTCCTGAAGTGCACCAGATTAAAACAAGTTCACTTTTGAACTTTTCCTTTTCAAAACCTGAAATAACCTCAAGTCTATCACAGTTTCATCAGTATTCACAACAATATTAACCTTTATTCCCAATACAACAAAAGAAATACATTACAAAGGGCATGAAATCTCTATTAATTTTATCAGTTATATTGATTTAATAAATGTATGCTTACTTATGCTTCGGTTGTACACAGATGATGAAAATGAATTTTGAATTTCTTGTCAGTTACAGTTTAAGCAGTCTCTTTCATGTTACAGGAATGTGATTTGTGCTTAATTTACTTTAAGCAGGAGCTACAGAACCTTTGCAGTTCTGTTAACACTTTATCCTAATCACGAATCTTAATGAATTTCTCTTTCTACCACTAAATTACATAGATACGCATTTAATTGTGAGGGCACTTAACTAAATGAAAGAGTGTAAATGAACTCCCATTTAACCTTAACACCACTTGAAAACCATAGACTTCAAAGCTGACTAAGTGTTCAAAGCTTCAACCTTCTTCCTCCTTCTGCTAAAGTCAGTCTATTAAGAAAAAACACAATGAAACACTTATAATTTGGAAGGCTGTGCAACTGTGACCAAAATATTATTTTGTTTTCTCTGAGGCAGACTGTTGACCATGTAACCTATCAAAATTTTAAATACACAGGCAATTAAAAAGTATCATGTCACAGAATTTTCAGATCACCAGAGGAAGACCATGTTGAAGGGTAATGTTACCTTGTTCCAAAATATACCATGAAAATGGAAGCCTGAACATAATACATTAATCAGAAAGTTCTCCAATAGCAGAGAGTAATACATAATTTTTATGTAGTGATTACACTAAGCTGATTTAGCTTTCAGAGGTTTCCTTAGCAGGTGTCTAGTTTCCCTTCTTCTTGTCTTTGCAGTAAATACAGCAAAAGAAGAGAATTTAAGCAATCCAAAGTACCTCAAATGACACAGAATGAAACAGTGCTGAGGAATGCAGGGTCTTCAATTAATTTGACTTGTTTTATGCTCTGTAAGGTAATTATTTAACTCTGTATCACTTTCTCATTGTAATTTATAGACATTCGTGTCTTTAAAAAAAAATAAGATTAAAATAGACACTCCAGAAATGTTACACAAAGAAAAAAGCCAAACCTAGTTGAATGGTCCATCACAGTTACTGTCAAATGTCAAAATCAATGGCCTTATAAAGCAAAACTTCCTGAAATAAAGTTCTGTTATATGAGGGTGATAAATCACTGGAATAGGTTGCCCAGAGAGGTGGTGGAGGCCCCATCCCTGGAGATATTCAAGGCCAGGCTTGATGAAGCTCTGAGCAGCCTGACTTAGTTAGAGATGTCCCTTTTTTTTGCAGGGGGTTGAACTAGATGACCTTTGGAGGTCACTTCCAACCCAATACATTCTATAATTCCATGAAATACACTAATACTAATATAAAGTTTTCAGTACAATAAACCTGTTGTTTTTCTCAATTAGAAGTCATCTATATACACAACATTCCATAAACAACAAATTTAATATAAAAAATGTATCACAACCTGTTTCCTTCAAACTCTGTTCCCTTCTAAACCAAATACCAGTCTACATTTTGCAGGATGGGTACAGCGGGTACTTAGGAAGGACTTTGCATGGTGACTGGAATCCTAACAACCTGCAAGTTCTCAAACTAAGGGAAAAAAACCCAACCCAATAAAATCAAATGGGGACATAAATGACACCCTTTCACAGCCATCACTTGCTGGCCAAAAACCTCACCTATAATACAGAGTTACTTTAGAAATGTTATTTGAATGTTACTTGAAAACAGTAATAAATACATTACTGAATGATTGCTGAGATCGACAAATCTTTTTTTTTTTTCCTTCAAATATTTCATCTGCAGTGTTCAGTGAGCTGCCAATTATTGTTAAAAACATAAGCTAGTTTAGTTACAGAAGCAGTTTAGGTATGCTTCTACCACAAAATTATACATATATAAAGCCTTGAGTGGGTGCTCAGTTGGTGAGGTTTACACTCTACCCTCATTTGCATCACTGACCTGTTTATCAATTAAATCCTGTATGTCTATTCCTAAAGCCTTCAGCAATGTGTTATTATCCATGCTTTTGGCTTTATAAACCCACTACTTTACTACCTTTGAAAATTAGAGACTCGTTAGTATCCCCAAAAATATGGTCACTCAACTTCCCCCCCCAACACAGAGTCACAATTGTATGATCATGTGTAAATCCTCTTGAACAATGTATAGAACACATGTGCTTTACCCACTGGTAAGTTATATTACTTTTTTTAATGTAGTTTAAACATCCAGAATGAAAACAATTTCACATCACACTAGGAAAGATACTAATAATAATTACTTACTGTGAAATTAAGAAATTCAGACTTACACTACAGGATCATATCAGTTCCCAATGCTCAGCATGAATCTTTTTAATAGGGATTACACATGACTATCAATGGCAGAACAGAATATTAAACTCTTTTGGTTTAGGTTTTTTGTTTGGTTGGTTTTGGTTTTTTAATTGGGATAATATATGAGTCTGCTTTGGAAAAAAAATTACTTTTTCGTATCCACTCGCTCTTCTTGAATTGAGTGGGACTAAGAAGGAGGAACAAAAATTCATGCAACTGGATCACTGGATTCTACCTTCCAAATACCAAGAACTCTTTCACTGGTGCCATATAGTATACTTCAGGGCTGAACACATTGTCTCCCAGTTCAGGATATTCGAGGAATTTTAGGAATTAAACCAGTAAGAAGTAGAACTCCCTTTATACTCTGAAAAAGTCTGACATGAATGAAAATACAAAGCTCCTTACTGCAACTATTTACAAAAATTGTAAACTAAACTGTTTGTGAATAGATCACTGGTTTCATTCAAATAAAAAAGGTATTAAAATATTCACCGAATATTTTGGCATGCATGTTTTTCAACTTTAAAATCTTCTTTGCCAAAAGGAGATATGAATTAGATACAGGTATTGGAGAACTTTAATGGAAGCACAGCTTGTGGGATCATATCATTACTTCAGAATCTACCCTTACATGAAAAAAAAAAAAGAAAAATATATATGAAGAAATATTCCCAACCACTGCAAAGTGTGCTGTCAGTCAAAGTGAGTCCAGAAGAGCTAAGAGCTGCTAAGGAGCTAAAACACTGGGCTGGGACTTTAACTCTGGAAAGCTGCACTGATAGCAGACATAGTCAGCAACAAAAACACAGTGAAGCGATGTCAGTAGAAGCAAGTGAGAGTAGGGTATAAGAAAAAGTCCTCACAGAGGGGGAAGGAAGAGGGGCTGATGAGGAGCCTGGAGTTCAGGAAAGGGGTAGTGAAGATCCCCTTAAAAAGAAGTTGGGAACCACTGCTGTAGAAAGTGGTTAAAAAAAGTGACAAGTACCTACAAAGAAACACCTGCATGAGTCTGCAGTAAACCTGAAAGTAACAGAGCGCCTCATTTATTTCTGAAATACCGGTACAAAGTCTCCTTAGTAAAAAGGTTTGTACAAGAAGAGGAAAACCTTGCCTGACCAGACCAGCAAGTATTTACTGGTGGTAGTCAAAGATGAATGATTTCTCCATTAGCCCACACATGTGCTGTATATGAGTGAAAGGAGGTGTAAAGGGAGAGTGAGACATCTTCCTGTCCACAAGTTTTAAACATTTGAGTAAAACATCAGGGTTTTGGGTTTTTTGAGAGGAATGGATTTGTAAAGTGATCCTGTATACTCCTGAAAGCTACAGGAATTGAACTAATGGTAACATCTATCTAGCTCTTCTTGTGAAAATGATGTATTAGTCAAATTCTTCATAGACAGTATCAAATAGAAATGTCCAAATATTTATATTCATCTCATTAGACTGTATGAGATTTCAAGCTTATCTCTGTTTTATCCATTCAAAGTACTGTATGCTTGGCAATTCTGAGCAGCATCTGTCTTCTCACTCACAACTCAATTACTACTCATTATTTTAATTCTGGAAGCAAATAAGATAAAAATCTCTGGCTAATGATCAATAAGATGTTTTGTCAAAGGTGTTAGTATCCACTACTTTTTTTAAGATACCAATTTCTAGGCAAACATATTGCTCAGAAACATACAATTTTAGAAGAGACTGTTTGGTGAAGATGGGTGTTTTACTTAAATTCATTTCTGCTTTCTCTCCCTCTTCTTCAGAAAAACTCTAACTCACTACATTTGATGCATTCAGATCTGTTATTGAGCCCCTGGCTAACACAGAATTCAGTTTTATTTTAAAGGTGAGAATGAAAGGAGAGACTTGGGGAGAAAAAATAAATTCTGATGACTCCAAACTTAACCATCAAACAGATGCAGTTGTTTGTTTAAAATCTCTGAGATAAAGCTTTGTATCTAATTTCTTCTTCTTCCTCTGTCAGATCGGTTGCCAGTAAGCTGTTCATTTTGTTCTTTACAGCTTCTGTGTCACTTCTTTGGAGTTTTATCATGGTTTAGACACAGACAGCAACTAAGCACCACAAAGCAGTTCTCTTACTCCTCCCTTCGGCATCACCCTCCCTCAGTGGGACATGGAAGAGAATTGGAAGATAAAAGCTCATGGGTTAAGATAAGGACAGCTTAATATAACAACAGAAGGAGAGAAAAAAAAAAAAAACCAAAATTACTAATAAAAGAATATTTAAAGTGAATGATGCTCTATGCAATTGCTCCCCAGTCAGAACCCAATGCTCAGCCCATTCCTGAGCTGCGACCCCTCCTCATGCTCTCCCCTGCCAGCCCCACCAGCTCCCCCAGTTTATATACTAAGCATGATGTCATATGGTATTGAATATCCCCTTGGCTAGTTCAGGTCAGCTGTCCTGGCCATGTCCGCTCCCCGCTTCTCGCAAAAACTGTATCTTAGCCAAACCCAGGACAAGCTTGCAGCATTGGATTAAGCCTATTCTGAATGCTTCAAAACCAAACCTGGGTATTTGATCTTCATTTTGTCAGGAGCAGTAGTGCTGTGGCAGGATTTCATAGGACATCCCTACTACTTCCCACAACAAACCTGACACTAAGACCTCTCAACAGAAGTAACTTGAAAACTAACACAGCTGTTAAAACAAAATGTCAGTGCATTTCATGAAGCTCAAAAACTACAAATGGCAATTGGATACATGAAATAATAGCCTATACGTAACAGCACCAAAACATCATTTCCACCACTTTTCCTAATTTATTTGAAAGCATATATGTGTCTACTGTTACTTACTGCAGATGTAGGTATGAGGAATCTTTCCACCCACAGTGAAGAATATAAAAAAGATAGCAGAGCTTTTACATATAGCACAGATGAACTCACAGTTGTAATAGAAATCTTGGAGGCTCAACTCTTGCACCAGTAACCATCCATCACAAAACTTAACAAATTTCTTCCCTTCTCATAGACAGGTATTTACTGTGCTGCTGCAGCCTGCTCCTACGATCAGGTCAGAGTTCTTAGAGCCATGTCTGACCTGGTTCCTTGTAGTCCTCTCTTAAGTAAATGTCATCTAATACCAGCCAGCAGTCTCTCTCAAGGACAAATATATCTTAACATGCAATATCAGGAAAGTGCACTTCCTCAGATTGTCATTCTTTTAACAACAAAAATCCTGACATCTCAAAAGTCGCATTTTTAAGTATTCTATCTTATAAATTGAGTTTTGGGCAAATAGTATCTCCAAAAAAGTAACAGTCTGGAAAAATGGGTGGGCTCCCTGACAACAGAAATAATAAAAAGTACTAATGATAGCATCGAGCTCTTTCAGCTACACCATGCTGCAACTCAATTGCAATACACTGTATAATCATGAATTAAAAGTTACTGCTGCGTTGCAGTTTTAAACAGTAACAACCCTGTCTGTTCAGTCTGAAACATGCAAGCTTTTTATTTTTAAATTAACATTCTGACACATTCTAAGCTGTGTCCTTTGCTGCATTTATGAGCTTTCAATGTATAGAAATATGTATAAGGCACCCTTCTTAATTTCCTCTTCCATCTGATAATTTCTCTTTGAACAGCATGCTCTTTGGGCACTAACTGCTCTCCTCTCATCCCAAGATCTCTGTGCATTTGGCCATGCATTATAGTAGTTGTTTTCTTGCTTTATCTCAAAGCATTTTGCCAGTATTTTGTCTTACTTTTTCTGCCTAAGGATTTGAAATGCACCATCGTTACACTCCCAGCCTAGTCCTGCCATTGTTACTTTAAACAAAACTTCTTCACAGACACAGGCTTCAAGTGTATCCGTCCTCTTCCTTCCTTTTAGTATCAATTTCACTGCTATATTGGTAAATAATTCAGTCAGTGTCAAGTCTGTGACTGGTTTAATTAGTTACTTTTCTCTGTCCAGGAAGTAGAATTTTCTGTGTGTCAACATCTTAATCCTTATTAGGGAATGAAGGAGGGGGTGATGTCACCCAGGAAGCTAAGTGCTGATATCAATCAGTCCTGTGACCTAATTACAGACCTATTAAAATTGATGCAGAATACAGAACATACAGAGATGCTCCCTGTATTGCACACAGTTCCTTCCTGGTTTTCCCCTTTTCCCCGCAAGTTAATTGCATGCTATCTATAGATGTCTGGAATGTTACCTCAAGAACAGAAAGCCAGCTTCAGCGTGCAAAAACTGATCCACTAAAAATAAGCAGAAAATATTCCACTGAGTGTGGGCCAGATCTGGACATTGTCATTTTAGAGTATTTGGAAGAAATAAAGTTAGTCCATATTCCTGTTCAGGAAATCTTACAGCACTAATTTAAGCACTATTTTGTTTGAACTTCACTGTGTTTTAAAACTAAACCAGTTTCACTCTAAGAAAGAGAAATACTAATTATTCTTTTCTGATGAAGAGATTTTCTTTCTCAATCCATATTTTGAAAGAGTAATACTGCACTATTTAGCTGCTTCATAATGAGCCTGTGTAAAAAAATGTAAAAAATAATTTTAAAATATCTGGAAGAAGGAGGAATCAACAAACACAAGGATAGTAAAATATTTTTTGGGAAAAGTAATTAGTATTGCTATCAAACCCACAGAATTAAGAGGATACAGAAATAACAAAATTTTGGGTAAAAACTGTCAGTTGTGAATTTGTAAGTCCTATCTTTCAAGTGTTATTAGTGATATATGTTAAGCTGTGCTCCCATGCATTCTGAAAAAAAAGAAAAAAAGATGTATATGTTTTTGTTCACTTCCCAGAATTTCACTAGAGAGCATACAAACAGTAACTGTATTGAATTATAAAGATTCAGGGAAAACTAGACACAGAAGTCTGAATTTCAGTGTCATGTCTGATCTGATAGATTTCAAATAAATTCTTATAAACAAAATCACACACTGTGCAAATAGAAATATCAGGTTAGCAGGCTCCAGAACTAGCCAATTGTAATCAAACTTCTGCACACAAAATGACTGACCTAGTCCGGATTATATCAGACCCAATGCATGCTTTGCATGCAAGAAACAAGCCCATTTTTCACTCTGAAGCTGCTTCTGCAGCAGAGGAACCATTGTGAAGTGCCAGGGCCCTGGTTCACCTCCCCCTGCCCTTGGGAGCTGCCTCAGCCCCTGAGTGGAGCAGTGGTACTGGGCCTGCCAGGAAGGGGAGAAGGGGAGGGCACAGCCCTGTTGGCCTGGTGGGTGCCCACTGCCCCAGCATGCAGATATGCCTCCTCTGCACAGGCAGGCTGGACATTTTGATTAGGAATCTTAAATCACTTCCTTCAACTGAAGTGATAAATACAATTAATTCTTCCCTTTCTTCCTGATTCCTCAAGCTGTTACATTTCACGTGAAATCCTCTCCTGCAGTTTCACTTCTTTAGTCCTAGAGCAGAAAGCGCTGCCACTGAATTCACACAGGAAAGCAATGTGATGAGTATCCAACGATTTTCTTTATGACCCCAAAAGAAAGCACACAGGCTACATAAAGGTGAGACTGATTTAGCAAAACACAGAAAATACCTGGGTTTTGGACTTTTTAAACAAGAACGGTTGCACAAAAGAAAACTACAGGCAGGTTTCAACTAAATCAGCTTCTAGTCCAGACTAGTCACAATAACAGCTGACTTTTTACTCTGAAGTTTCGATCTTATGTTTAGAAATTTGCCCTGATATGCCATTAGCATTCAAATGAGGTGCTTGAATACTGTTTTCATGATTTCCAAGAACAGTTGTGCATTGTGGTTGTTACACAATCAAGCTAATACAAATTTCTGACCCACATAAGATTCCAAAATAATTTTGCTTTTTTGGAGACACGCAGGATGATACATTTCTGATCAACTGCTTCTGCCTTTTACATTGTTAGCACAAATGTAAGCAAATCCTCTTAAAGCTGAGCAAACTGTTGATCTGTTTATACTGATTTTGAAGCCAGAATAGTGAATTTGTGAAATATTTTTCCAATATTAGTTCATTTTTTAAAATGACTTGCAGAGCAGAAAACCTTGAAAAACTCAATTTAATTTTCATATATTCAAAAATTACATTGGCTTTTTTTTTTTTTTTTGTAAGCATCAATTAACTTCCTGCTTTGAAATATTTTTCAGCTTAACTTGACAAACACTTCAAAACATTCAATGTTTATGAATTTTCAGGGGAGTAAAATGATAATTATTCTCACTGTATTAAGGGAGACTAAAATTCAGTGTTGCCTAAAAGTCCATTTCTTTAGGCAATTCATTTCTCAGTTTACATCTTGCAAAGTGAGGCCAGCATCCAACAACACTGAATCTCAGTTCTGAATTTCAACCTTGCAAGAAGGATGAGAGTTTCTTTAGCCCCATCAGAAATGTGACAAGGTAGATCTGAAACTCCCATTTGCGTTTATCAAGTCAGGTTTTCACACTGACATCACGTTTCAAAATTTAGGGTGCTCCATGTATAATCTATTTTCATGTATTAATTTTAAAAAGATACATCAAAAAACCTGCAGTATGCATTTCATACTACAGCAAAACAGGACACATATTTCATGTGTGCATAACCATATATAAATATAACAAACGCACAGGACCATTGGGAAGATCAGAAATCTTCATTCTAAATCAGAGAAGCAAAATCAAATCATTTGCTTTGCTATCATTTTTGATTCTCCACAGGTTCTTCTCTAGCAGTTGTCAGGATAGCAAAAATCAACACACGAAGAGGAACCTAAGGGTTCAGAGAGTCTCTGAGCTCTACATTTCAGAGAACACCTTATGCTCTCTAAGCACCTCAAAAAGACAAATGTAAGTTGGAGTGTTATCCATGGAGTACACTAACATATATACACAAGATACATATAAAAGTTTCACTCAGTTTCTGGTACAGAGCTTCTGTAAGCCAACAGTAACATATACTTGAAGTTAATTATGAACAAGAATGGTTTAAAGGCATTTGCAGGTTTCCATTTCTTTATGCCGTTAAGGTTTATTAAATCAGTTAGGCAGACTTTATCAAAAGCATCAGTGTGAAAGTTTCTTGCACTGTTTGCTAAAGAAGTCCTGTATCACCAGGAGGAGATATAAAAAGTACAACTTCAGACAGCCATAAAATCATTTATTCGAATCTAATGTGAAGATTCTGAGGAATGAGATAGATATAGATACAGATATAGACATGAAGAACAATTCTTTGTTACAAAAATTCTCCCTCACTCTGATTATTACATAACACAATGGCTCTCACGTAGGAAAGTCAGTGTCCTTCCTGCCACCAAGGGCTATGTTTACCATGGAAACTACCATTACCAAGTAATCTGAAGTCACCTGGGTAACCTGACCATAACACCATTGTGTAAAGTGCCAGAAATGTTGCAATGCAGATTAAGTGACCCACTCAAAATCCATCTGAAATCACATGGGGACTGGCCACCACATAACACCATGAAATGACAGAAATACTAAACTGAATGAGATTAAATGATCTGGCAGATTGAATGAGAAAAGGCAGACATGTTTTTGTTCTTTTGGTTTTCCTCATAATATGTTACATTTTGCCTAGTGCTTTACAGTTATGTCTCCACAACCGAGAGTAAATGAAGATTTTATAAAGGCTTAACAAATTATATAATAACAAACACTGCATGGGAATGTTGAGGGATCAGGCCAGGCAAAAATACCAACTTCAGAAATACATATAAAACTAAAGCACACTGATTAAATATTATTAAATATTTACCCAGTAAAATGAGATTCTTTTTTTCTTTACACATTTTTTCTAACGGCTGAACATAAAAATATTGCCTTACCATGCTTCTGAAAGCTACATGTATTTAACATTAACACTGTGAGCTTCTGTACTTAGACTACAAATCAGATACAATCTGAAAGAAAAATTATGCCCTAAGAAACAGGTATGTATCTCAAGCGAAGTCATGAAATGTGTAGAGCCTCCACAAAAGTTCAACAACAGTTGTAAATTCCTTTTTCCAATATAAAATTTAGGTATGGTACCAGATAAGAGAATACTAGGTTAAACATGTGAAAATATATTTGCTGATTTCTCTCTTGTCATTTATTACAGTAGTTCAAATACTGGTTCTCCAAGGAAACAAGACTGATATTAAAAGACAGATATTTGTGGTTACAAATGCTAGGAGGCAAAACTGTGCTCTGAGTGTATTCATTGTGAATAATATTAAAGAAAGGTAGTTTACAGAATTACACTTCTCAATCCCAAAGGCTGCAAACCTGTTATTAAATACCTAAAGCAAAGGAAAATGAAAGAATCCTAGAGGTGTCAATGGTCTTGGGCAGGTAGGTAGTTGAAAAAAAAAAAAAAAAAGCTGAAATAAATATAGTCTTTGAGGAAGGAGAAAAGTAACAGGGTTTATTTGCTTGGGTTCTTTGTAACAGAAAATATACTTTTCACAAAATGTATATATGTCACACTATAGACTCGCATTACTTAACAAGCCATGAAATGGCTGTGTTGCTACCTAAAGCTTCTACATGGTCTTTCTATCAAGTCAAACATGAACAAAATTGCATAGATCTGACAGGAATGTAGAAAAGACAACAGTCTATGCTGGTGAGACTGCAAAAAGAAGGGAGCTTCAAGTGACGATGGAAGTAACCAAAGATAGATGAATTTAAGTATTACTGTTGTGAGAAAAAGCCTCCTCTAAAAGAAAACATCCTTGCTCTTTGAAACGCAATATACATAAGAAAAGACAAAACAAGAGTTGGAAGGACGTCCAAAAACATTAACCTAAACACAATTATTTCTCAAGTGTAATAGAATAACACTTTCTGGGCCACAGCATTTTTGAGTGTATGAAGACCTTAATTTTCTCTATTAAACTCCTGAAAATGCTCTACTGACAACTAGACCGAAAATGAAATTAGCATCAACTCCACTTACTTAATACCCCACAAGTTTTGCTGGTACATTTACAGAAGTGATACCCAACTTACTTAGCTCCAACAATTTTGTAACTGAGAAACAGTGTTAAATAGGCTATTTTTAAACTCATGGAAAGGCAGTGATGAATTTCCTTAGTATACCCTCTGTTAGTCTACCTACTGATGGCTTGCTATTGTCTCCCCTATGGAGTAATTTGTAACTTATTTCTGTATCATACTTTTCTCTACATCTAGCTGATAAAAAAAAAATGTTTCTTGTATGTCCTCAAAACACAGAAATCTATATTTCATACAAAACAGATAGTGTTTGCAGCTTTTTCCAGAACATTCTTATTTGGAAGTTTTTCACACTGACTATGGCACATGAAGAAAGCTGTAACTGTGAAGCCACAAAGAACACAGAACCTCTAGGTTTTTTAGCTTTGCATCTGGCTATATCTAATTTTCTAGACAGAAAGATAGCGCCAGATAAAAGAGAAGCAGATCTATAACTAAGTCCCCATGCTTATCAAAAAAGAGGAAAAAAAAAAAAGCATATTTTGTATTTTCCTTTCAAATCCAGCTATATTTGAAGATGTGAAAAAGTCACTCATGTTAAAAAGCACTCACCACTACTCTTACATATAGCAAGATTAATAAATAATTAACAGCATTTCCAAAACAAACATACCTCAAAGACATTAATGTCTTAATTCTTCCAAAGAATTGCAACCTCAGCTGCCTTTTTGCCTTCTAGTCTTGAATTTGTTGTGTCGCCTAGGAAAAATAAATCTTAGATTACTTTCAAACTGAAAGCATAAGGCTAGACCCAAGGAAAAAAAAAAAAAGCAAACAACAAAAACCCAACTTAATAGCATTGCAGTTAATTCCTCTGTAATCCTACCTCATTATCTTAAGCAAATAAATCTCTGGGAAGGATTGCCTTATTAAAAGCGAATTAGAAAACTGAATGTCATCTGTGCAGGGAGACATTCTCTTAAAATGCAATCATCAAGGAAGCTCATAAATAGGCCACTGTATAAAAATGTTCCTTTCAGGCAATACTTAGCAGATTTTCAACAGATGTGTATGTAACTATGATTTCACAAATTCCTAAAATAAAATGTGTCGACATCGTTTACCACAAACTTTCAAGAATCTAAAAACATAGTCATTTAGATTCTACAGAAAGAACAATATTATAAAGACATGTTAAATGTAGCAGGACTAGCTATTGAATTGTCATACCTCTCACTCTTGCATATCATCATAATGTTTGATTTACCAAGGAGAATTAAAAAAAAAAAAAAAAAATTGTTTTTACTTCTACAGCCAAGTAAAATTCAGGAGACATAGCCCATAGGCTCATCTTAACACTCATATACACATTTTCTGATGTGCACAAGGAGTGTATAAGCAGAAGCAGTGTCTACTATAAACAAACCAGAGACAAACTACTGCAGTAACTAGCATTGTTAGATTGGTGTAAGTTTTCTCTGAAAATGTTTATCAGCTGTATGTTTTTATTGATATATTAGAAAAAGAAACCATGAGTTATCAGATCCTTGGAAAGAATTAAGAAAATCAATACTATTACAACAAAGATTTTTTATTGAGTGACAACTTTATCAAATTAAAAGAAAATACCAGATGTTTATAGAAACAAATAGCCTTTTGCATTTACAGTTTCATTAGTATTGAACTTCTTGGCTTCACTTTAAAATACTCTTATCTTAATCATCCTGTGAGTTATTCCTTACTTCAATTACTTTGTATATCTGTACCAACATTAACAAGTTATTTTAAAAGACAACAATGCAGGATATAGCTTGCTTGAAGGGAATACAAGAATAATACAACTGAGTGAACCCAGCTCTGGAAGATGACTGTGACATAAGAAACAATACAATGTGGAAAAAACTAAGGTAGACAGTACTCAAATGAAAGTAATAAAAGGCAGACAAAGCCAAAGCAGAAATGAAAAGCAACTAAAAAAGATTCATAGAATCACAGAATGGTTTGGATTGGAAAGGATCTTAAAGATCATCTCATTCCAACCTCCCTGCAATGGGCAGGGACACCTCCCACTAGACCAGATCGCTCAAAGCGCCATCCAACATGGTCTTGAACACATCCAATGTTGGGGCATCTACAAGCTTCCTGGGCAACCTGTTCCAGTGTCTCACCACCCTCACAATGAAGAACTTCCTCCTAATTTCTCATCTAAATCTACTCTTTTCCATATTGAAGCCATTACACTTCATCCTATCACTACAAACCTTTGTAGATAGTCCCTCCCCATTCACTGGAGCTCCCATTCACTGGAGCTTTGTTCAAACCCACAAGCCAGAAACCTAAGTTGGAAAGATGTCTGGAAACTAATTTCTGACAATAGGTGGTTCTAAGTCTTTTACTTCAGTATTTCTCAAAAAAAAGAAAAAAAAGAAAAGTATGCTATCACACACATGAGTTTGAACACTTGAAATCTAAGGCATGCTAAAGAAGCTAAAACAAGGCATCCAGCATTCACAACAAGATGTAAGAAGTGGCTTATATTCCATTATTATGTAAGATTCTTTAACAGCTAGCAGACTGTACTTCAGGCTCACAAAATTAAAATAATTATGTTGCTACCATTAAGGCCACATCTCGACTTGAGGGTTTTGTATTACTTTTGAAATGGTAATATAATGGAGTTATATGCAATTTTTTTATATTGCTTCTTTTGATAACATTTTTTGAGCCTTTCAAGGTTCAAGCTTAATCGATGTCTCTTCATACAAGGGCTATTTTCATCCGAGTGCTACAACATTTTCATGGTGTGTTCAAACTGAGATAATGGAGTGACAGCAGTAAAAATAACTCCTGCTTAAATGAGGTATCTATTAATCAATGTTTAGGTGAAAAGTGACAACAAAACGAATCCTTGCTTTCATACTGACATCTTTCTTTCTCTTATTTAGTTACATCAAGTAACTAGAAGACGTCAAATGTGTTTTATGGAGCAAGAGCACATACTTAAAATACGTTCATAGTCTCTCACATACATCCTCAATCTTTGTATTGCTAGATTAGGGAGAGTATTTAATCAGATTTATTGAATTTTATGATGTTTCCTGAAACATGAGAGGATGCTCAATTCTTTCAGTCTACCAATTTATTTTCACAGAATCACAGAATCATTATTGTTGGAAAAGACCTTTACGATCATCAAGCCCAACCATTATCTAACTCTACCAGGGCCACTACTACACCGTATCTTTGTGCATCATATCTAGATGTCTTTTAAATACATCTGTGGCATCGATGGCAATTCAACCACTTCCCTGGGCAGCCTGTTGCAGTCTTTGATAACCCTTTCAGTATAGAAGCTTTTCCTAATGTCCATACTAAACCAAACTAAAACGGCCATTTCCTATTGTCCAATCAGTTGTGACTTGTGAGAGGAGACCAACACCCACCTCTCTACAACCTCCTTTCAGACATCTGTAGAGAACAATAAGGTCTCCCCTCAGCCTCCTCTTCTTCAGACTAAACAACCCCAGCTCTCTCAGCCTCTCCTCATAAGACTTATTCTCAAGACCCTTCACCCGGTCCCTCTCTGGAACTGCTACAGACCCTTAATGTTCTTCTTGTATTGAGGTGCCCAAAACTGAACCCAGTACTCAAGGTGCAGCCTCACCAGTGCCAAGTACAGGGGGCAATCACTTCCTACTCCTGATGACCACACTATTCCTGATGCAGGCCAGGATGTCATTTGCCTTCTTGGCCACCTGGGCACATTGCTGGCTCATGTTCACCAGCTATCAATCAACACCTCCAGGTGCCCTTCTGCCCAGAAGCTTTCCAATCACTACTCCTCTCAAGCCTATAGCATTGCCTGGGGTTGTTGTGACCTCAGTGTCCTAAAGTCCTTTTTAATTGCTTTAGGACTTCTGTCCACAACCTCATCACTACCAACCTGCATAACCAGTAGCGGGCAATAATCAGACGGCTGAACCAGACCAGGGAGTTTCCTGGTGGTGTCTCTCACCCGGGCCCCAGGGAGGCTGCACTGCCCTGTGGGATGGATCCAGTTGGCACATGGGGCCTCTGTTCACCTCGGAAGGGAATCACCTATGACAAAGTCCTTCCTTTTTCTCTTGACAGAAGCAGCCCTAACATGTGGGGCTGGCTGACTCACCCCAGGCAACCCCCTGCATGGACCTGCAGCTACAGCCTCAGTTGCCTGGCCATCGATTCCAGAGCCCCAGACCTGCTGGGTAAGGGCACCTGGGAAGGTGAGGGAGGCTGGAGGGGATTCGCCACCTCCCCAAGCAGGAACCTGTTTCCATTCCCCCCATCTCTGAGGTCCCCTCCTTTTGCTCGGTGGCAAGAGGGCAGGGGATCCTCTGCTTCTGGTGGAGCCTCCAGCTGCTGCCTCGGCCTCGGGCTGTGGCCCCACCGCTGAGTCTCCCTCTCACCCTCCCTGCTGCTCCTGAGCCTTCCCAGCTCCCCTGCCAGCTCTGCCCCCAGGCCGAGCAGGTCCTTCCCCCGCTGCCCCGCACACAGGTAGCTGAGTTGGCCCCCGGGGCCGGGCGGGGGGCGCAGCTCCCCCCAGCCGAACTCCCCTCCGGCCCCGGCGGAGCTCCCGGCGCCCGGCCCGCGCCTCCTCCTCCCCAAGCCGCCGCCCCAGGGCCAGGGGGTCTCTGGGCCGCAGCCGCGCCCGCGCTCGGCCCGTGGGCTCCGCGCGCCGCTGCCGCAGGGCTCCCGCTCCGGGCGGAGGGGTGGCGGCCGCTGCCCTGGCAACGCCCCCGCCCCGTCGGCCTCTCCCGCCGGAGCTGCCGGCCCCTGGCGGAGCTCCCCGCGCCCCGGGCCCTGCCCGCACACGGGCGCACCTCGGGAAACCTCGAGCACCGAGACCCGCCGGGAGCGGCGGGACGGGCCCCGACCCAAGCAGCTGACCTCGCCGCGTGGCGAGATCTTTACGCTTCTTTTTCTCCTGACTTTGTTTGTTTCAGTATTTCAAAGGCTCTTACTAATTTGGCATCTTTGTTAGTCACGTATTTGTTCACAACTGAACAATCTGACATCTGATATTTTCTTCTCTACAGTGCTTTAATATCCACAGCTTCAGTACTCTATGTATCTGTATTTGTCAAACTTTTTAAAGAAATACATAAACTGTTTATTCTTAACGGTATCAGATTGAAAGAAGCCCATGGATTTAGTCTAGCTGCTCTAGAGATTTGAAGGTCCATATTTGCTATCAGGAGGGCTTTGCTTTTGTAGACTAAGTCTTGGGTCTCCTTTCTCCAGTCGTGTTACTCCTGTAGCGCACAATTGTGCACAAGGTTGTAAAGAATTACTGATCACCTTATACCCTAATATTCAAAGAACTTGAATTTCAGTGGCATCTAAAGCCTTAGGTTCTTTAAGGGAAATCTCTGCCACAAAACTTGTATTATGAAAAATTACTTAAAACAACAACAGAAAAAAAAAAACCACAAAAAAACCCCACTAAACCAACAACAAAACACAGGACTTAGTCAGTTATGTTGTGTTATGAAGTATAGACAAATATAATTTCAACTCTTGTCACTGTGGTAGACCCTGTATTCTTGGAAATCATCATTTGCAGGTTTCAGGGAAAACAGTAAAAAACTGAAAATACTTTCCTTACAGGTTTTTCATTGTCTTATGCAACGTGAAATGCCAAGTTATGGCTCCTAAGGTAGAAACACTTCTCTGAATAAAAGAAGAATGATCAATTTCATAATAAAAATATTTATCTCGTCAAAATACAATAAAAAGTAATTATAATTAAAAAAAAAAAAAAAAACCCGAACAAAACCAAAACCAACAAAAACAAACCAACAAACAAACACAAGATCACAAAGGTAATCAGACCATGCATGTACAACTAATCAGGAGGATTTATTAGTGTCAATAGTTACCAGTGTCATCGAATTTTTCATTAAAACTCTGTTTGTTTAAAACAGTGTGAATGTGGATTATTATTTGTGTTTGTGTCATGGTATTTAAAAGAAAAGGATTTCCCCAAGCTAATAACAACTAGAAAAGAGAAGACAGTTTTAAAACATGAATGTTCTCTTTGTCTTCCCCAAAAGATCCATACTTACTTTTTTACCTCATAAACATCTTGGCCTATCTTTACCTACAGAAAAAATAAACTTGCAAGTGACAATGACGACTAATGTCTAAACCTTACAGCTGATGTCTTCAGAGGTGGCTTACCTATAATATAAAATCAATTACTTGGTCTCAAACAATGCAAGCTAATATTAGGAATAATTTACTTTCTTCATATGAGGGACTAATTAATTTTTTTCTTAAATACTTGATTTGCAACCACCTGAAAAAGGAAAAAGAGCTTAAGCATGTACATAGAGGGACTGTGTTTTTATAGGTGGCATTAGCATCACTTAATTGTACATGTAACAAAGAAAAATATAGTGTATCTTAAAATGAAATCTGATATCATTAAAGAGAAAAAATAATGAAAGGGAATAAAAATCCTCTCAAACACCTCTTGAACAAATCCATGTGCTAACCAAGGCAAGGACAAGTAGAGTTACTGAGCGCGCTTATTCAGCCTAAATTTACAGGATTATCTCCCTATCTTCAAAACACTAGCCTCACATATCTGTGGAGGATTTTAAGATAGAAGTGGTTTGAAGAAAACACTAGTTGACTATATATTCTCTTTTTATTAGTTGCCAATTTTGCCACCATTATTTTTGCTTCACCTTTCTTAAATAGAATTCTACTTCAATTGTTTATTATTCAATTTTATATTAATAGCTGAGAGAGTAAAGTTAATATTAAAATGTTCCATGTGAAAATGAGGATTAAGGTTCCTCATATCTATATTTTTTTCTGCTATCAGCATCATTTTTCTTTCTCTTATTTTCTGTTATAAGTTGCTTTTCATTAAACACAGATGTATACTAGACACAAAGGAGTATAACGCCACTTAAAATTCTTCCATTTCCAAAGTTTAGGGATGCTGCAATTGATTCTTTTCTGTTTCTGCCTAGAACAAAGAGTATCCTGATGTTATTCATAGATCAGCTTGGGTTTTGTAGAAGATCATAAAGAATATTTCAGTTTGCACTCTAGAAATATATCTTCAGCAAAACTAATGAATACTTTCTAACACCAAAATACACGTCAGGGCACTGGGTACATGAGACCCCAAGCAGTAATGCCTTCAGGACTTAACTTTGTTTGTCACTTCTCAGCTTTCAAATAAATTCCCATTATAATGAGGCTGTGATTCTGGGAGAAATGTTAAAACATTCCTAGGGTAGAAACTGACAGATTCTAAATTACACTTTACTTCACCTGTTAACTTGACAATAACAGGACTAACGAACTCAGTAGAATAGAATAGAATATAATAGAATAATAATAGGATTATTTCAGTTGTAAGGGATCTGTAACAGTCATCTATTCCAACTGCCTGACCAATTCAGTCCTGATTAAAAGTTAAAGCATATTGCTAAGGGCATTGTCCAAATGCCTCTTAAACACGTGCTTGGGGCATCAACCACCTTTCCAGGAAGCCTGTTGCAAGGTTTGACCACTGTTTCAGTAAATAAATGTTTCCCAATGTCCAGTCTAAACCTTCTCTGACACAGCTTTGAACCATTCCAATGCATCCTGTCACCGGATACCAGGGAGAATAGGTCTGCATGTCCCTTTCCACTTCCACTCCTTAGGAAGCTGAAGAGAGCAATGAAGTCACCCCTCAGACTTCTTTACTCCAGACTAGACAAGCCTAAATTCCTTAGCCACTCTTTATATGACATTACGTCTAGCTCTTCCACCAGCTTTGTTGCCGTCTTCTGGACACATTCAAGGACCTTCAGATCCTTCTTAAATTTTGGGGCCCATAGCTGCACACAGTATTCAAGTTGAGGCCACATCAACACTGAATACAGTGGGATGAGCACCTCTTTTGACCTAGGAACACAATTATAATTATTTCATACAGTTCTTGTTCCATAGAGCATAAATACCTATAAAATGTAGCCTAACTTGATACCTATCTTTCATGAGCAAAAGGCCTGCAAGTTAAATAACCTGTGATGCATCTTATTTATTTATTTGTTTGTTTGTTTATTTTTCCTTTTATTTTAGATTATAAAAATGAGGAGATTTACTATATAGGGCAAATGCCTCTTGCCTATCCTTTGATCTTTATAAAACATTAACATCTGTATGGGCATAGAAGTATCTAAGATCAAGAACTGCTATTACTCCTATTTCTTGACTGAAAATGAAAGCAGCATTCATGATTTTTACCTGTACCTATTAATGAATCCTTAAATATTTTGTAGAATTTTTCTTCACTGTGAAATGCATATCAAGCAAAGAAGTACTCCAGTTTCACTAAATCTAGCATTCCTACTCACTTCTGAACAGGTATTCTCAACAGTTTTTTCTCATATACCTGCTTCTGTAGAGATTCATAGAAATATTCAGGAAATATGAAAATTAACTATATCACTACATCAAATAAGTTTTAAATACATGAGATCAGGGCCAAAACATTGGTGAATATAAATGTCACTATATCACTGAAGTGTATATGTGATTCAAAGGAGTGTAATTGGCTCTTGAAAACCTGGTATACAGCAGTTCAAGAGAAAAGCAATCTGGAAACCAAGTGGAGTGATAGATTAAAAACATTTTGAGTAGAAATCTAAACTATTAAAATATAAAACCATTATTTATACTCTACAGACTTACATACTTAAGACATCACTCTTTTTTTCATAGAAATTAGTTATGAAAATGCTACACTTTTTCTAGGATATTCTTTTTACCTGAATTAGATCTTTTAAAAGACAGTTCTTTTGTTGAAAAACACATAGCCTTGCTGTTTTCCAATTTCTCATATACTTCTATTTCTTTATACTGGATTAAAATAAGATCTAAATTATTAGGAATGAGTGTATCACCAGGCGATCTCCCCTGAGTAAACAGCAATGCAGTTATTCACTGACAGAAGAACAAACACCATCCAGAATTCTGACTCAAATTTGGGCCATAATTCTGTCTCTGCTACCACTTCTATTTCTGGAAAGGGAAGCTGTATTGATTTTTCTGTTTTGTTCCCATACCCAGGCTCAAATTTATATTCAGAGGCATGCAAAGGAGAAAGGAATTGGAGGGTGAAGAAAGGAAATATAAATAAATATTTAATAAAATAACAATTAAATATGATTCTTATACTGTTTTTTTCTTCTTAACAAAAGCAGGCAAAACTTCACAGAAGTCTAAGAACCTTACTACTTTAAAGTGCTTAATAGCATTTTATTCTTTATAGATGAGTTCTAAAAATGTTATCTCTAGTTTTACATACATCTATATCTTACTTTATTCATCATGTAAGTTGCTTATGATTTCAAGACCAGAAAGAAGTATGCTAAATCCCATTCTCACTTAAACACTTTGCTTAAAAGAACCAACTTAAGTCCATAGTATGAAAACAATTCCTAATGGACTATCCAAACAGACCTTGGGAGTGAAAAAAGTGGAAGCATAATGTAGGCATAGACAACAGCATTCAGGTATCTGTAACAGTGACACCATTTACCAGAACGGCCCTAAGGTAATTTGCACTAGTAGTTACTCCTGTTACATTAGCAAACAACATTTAGAAATCACATTAGAATTCCACTGCAAAAAGTGACCCTTCACTTACTAAAGCATTACATTTAATTTACAAGGAAGCCATAATAAGTAAGTTAGCTGAATCTCTGGCTGAAGTAGATCATAGCTGTGTCTTACCAATTAACCTTTCAATGCACAAAACCCCAAATGGTTTCCAGTGATTTTGCTTCCAACTGATTGAAATGGAAAGTGCTCTCCTTCATGCAGTACAACTCAACCACTAATCTCAATTGTTTAAAAAAACTTCATCAAAAGTGATGGAAAAGAAAACTAAAATAATTTTCATATTTTAAATATAATTTAATTTCTATTATTTACTCTTATTTACTTAATTAAAGGAGGAGTTCATGGTAAAAAATACTGTCAGTGAGAGGGGATAACCAAACTGTTAGCAATACAAACTTCTGAATAGATGGAAGTTTTATTTAAATGCTTCTTTTCAATTTACACCTTGTGTATGTTATAGATAAAAGAAGACACATGCATAGATAAATTTATATTTTTACATACCATACATGTTTAATAACAAAGACAGAAAAAAGTAATAACATTGAATACAGCTATTATTAGAACATTGTGTAGCTTCTCAAAACAAAATCTGATCAAATTCAGTGTAGCTTGCCATAGCAAAATTGTGTTTTCTGACACAAATTTCCATTGTCAAAATTCCAGAGAAGTTTAGCTGTGACTTACTCTCAATTCAGACAACAGTCTCAGACTTCTGGCTGTAGTGACATTTTAATTCTTATTACCAAAAGGACAAAACTAAATGTCTGTTACCAGGAGCAAAAAGGACTTACTGAAAAGCAAATATGCAAGATAGAGGAATACAGTTGTATTAAACAACAAGACAAAACAAAAGCAGAGAAACAGCTTTACATTCCCCATAGTGGTATCATACATTTTCTTCTGAGAATAATAGTGAAAGTAAAAAATGGTATGAGCTTATTTTCATGTCAAACAATCAAGAGTGATAGCAGACAGCTTCCCTTTGATGTAGAGAAGTAAAGGCTCTGCTTTCCTTCAGACTACTTGAAGTCTGATGATGTTCTTCATGTAAAAAGAGACATCCCAAGATAAAGAAAAGAAACAATATTTTTAAACAACCGTTTAGAAGATAATTTCTAAGCTCACAGAATGTATCACAGTATATTCTAAACTACACATTGTCATACAATCTTGTCTTCATAAAATGTAATCTGGTCTCTGTCTGGTCTCTCTTGTCTCTGAGATTACAAAACAATTTTCTACTTCCCACAAATGGACTGTACATTTAAAACAACCTGTGACTTGAGGGAGAGGAAAGGACTTGAAACAACAGCAGGCTTTAATGCATGTACAGTCCTGACTGCAGTTGTCTGTATTATCAGCAGAGCAGCCAGCTAGTCTGATTTAGGAGTGAAAAGGAAGAAATGAGGATACAACAATGCTTGCATTAGAAGAATATCAAAGAAATACTTTTTTTATTTCCCTTCAACAGAGTTTTAGCTGCAACTACAATGTTCTTTAAACTCCAAAAACAAAGTAAGGAAAAATACAAAGAAGAAATGAAAAGGCTTCTCTGTCAACTGGAATGCAATTTTGAGGTAAGAGAATTTGTCAATTAATAGCCTGAAAAATCACTTACTGCTGTACTATCATGAGCAGTTTAAGCAGATTTTGCTTCAGTTTTCTAACCTTTTAGATGTGAATAGCAGCATTTTTTTCCCATGCCTTTTATTCCCTTTGGCTCAGACAATTGCAGGTGCCTGCATAGAAGGATACTAAAGGACTACCCGTGGAGTTTCAGCATACCACAACCAGAAATCTACTACAAATGAAGGATGAGTATCTGCAGTGACAGATAAAAACACTGTATTCAAGGCTTAAATATTTCTTAAATAAAATCTGAATGTTTAATATTAAAGTTGAAAAATAATGTACTCCTTCAATCTGATATATTGAAACACTTTTTTTTGCTTATGTTGTTAAGATAAGAACACAAACACATAAAAGATTTGCGACTAGAAAACAACACAGTACTGCTGTCAACTACTTCCCATTCAAGAAACTGCAAGCCTGAAGTGGTGAAGTGTTCCATCCATCAGGAACACTACATAATGCCTAAAAATGGGAGAAGATGATAAGAACTAGTGAGATTTTTTGTATTATACAGTAAGCATGCCATCCCACCTGTATTGGGAAACAGTCTTGCCTTTTTTGGAAGGAATTAAAGTGAAAGATGGACAACAATCCTCTAAGAAAACACAAATTCACATGCTTCACTTGTTTTATTTAGGGTTTTTTTTTTCCCTCTTCTTTATAGCAAAGAAGCTGCACATTATTCAGAAGATCTAAAAGACCTGGTTTTGGATTTCTGGAGTTTGCAAGTGTCTCCTTCAATAAAACTAGAATACAGCACTAAAGAAAACAGAATTTTAGGAAGAAAGATTTCTCCTTTTTCTGACGTACACTCTGGTATTTCTCCAGCTGACCAAGGAAAAGGAAAAGAAACTGAGACTCTACCTGTTCTAGCCTCCCTTTTTTCAGTTTGGGACAATATACATCAGAGTCTGCAGACACAAAGTCAGTCTTTATTCTGACATGTTTTTTAAGAAAAATCACAGTAATTGTCAAGGAAGCATTCTAAGTACCACTGTGGACATTTTGGAACAGACTTAAGAAAAATGAGAAGTAGCATTTAAATTTTTAGGAGTGTCTTGGATTCCGTTTGGGTTAATTATCAGAAGTGTCTGCTGGGCCAAGCAGTTGGGAGGGGCTATAGCTGGGAGGGGCCACAGCCAGGATAAACAACTGAACCAGCCAATGGAATATTTGATACCATACTGATGTCATGCCCCTTTATAAAGGGCAGGCTGGCCCAGGTTGTGTACACCAGCTTTTGAGTTTGCTTTTGAGTTTGTTTACCCTATGCCTGGAGACTGGGATGGCATGTCTCGGGCAATGGTAGAGTCTTATGGTTTATAGCATTTGCTTTATATATTATTTCATTAGTACTATTGTTACTGCTGTTGTTTTCTTCTCTCTTTGTGTTGCTTTATTAAACTGTCCTTAATCATAATTTTTTTAAAAAACAGCACACTAATTTACATATTTACTTTTTTTAAATAAAACCTTATTCATATTTAAACATAAGATAGTTTTGATTTTACTCCTGGAGAAACTCTCCCTTGTTTAATGCCAGATGAATCTGGACTGTGGCTGTGACCAATGGAATCTTCTGTATGTTCCTTTCGCCCAGATAAATTTTACCTATTAGTCCTGCATCCTTTTATCTATTGGCTTTATATTCATTTGTCTCTGTCTATACACATACTTCTTTATATTGATCTGTTTATTTGGGTCATCCATATCTAATGTGCAAGGTACACAATTCAGCTGCAACAACACTCCTAAAGCAGCCCTGTAGACCATCAGCCTTCTTTATGCTTCACTTTGTGACCACCAGGACCCCGAGATCCTTTTCTGACAAGCTGCCTTCTAGCTGGTCAGCCCCCACTATATACTTGTGGTTAGGTTTTTCCTCCCTAGGTGCAGAACTTGTGGAATTTTCCTTTATTGAACTTCATAAGTTTCCTGGCAGCCCATTTCTCTTCAGCCTGTCCAGATCTCCCTGCATGGCAGCACAACCCTCTGGCCTATCAGCTAATCCTGCCAGTTTTGTGCCATCTGCAAACTTGCTCATGGTTCACTCTGCCCCATCATCCTGATCATTATGAAGATGTTAATCAAGATTGGACAGAGTGTTGATCCCCAGGGTACACTGTTCTCCAACTAGACTTCATGCCACTGACCACCATACTCTGGGCCCAGACATTCAGCCAGTTTTCAGTCAACCTCACTGTCTCTTCATTACATACTTACTTGTTTGGCTTCTCTATGAGGATCTTATGGGTGACAGTGTCAAAAGCCTTGCTGAAGCCTAGGTAGCCTTGCTGACATCCACTGCTCTACATTCATCTACCGAAACACTAATTTCCTCATATAAGGTTATCTGTTTGGTCAAGCATGACTTCCTATCAGAGCTTATGGATTTATGGAGGCCTAGTTTGCTTAAGTATTCCCTGACCTGATCCTATTTCACCATAGGTACACATTCCTTGCTCCAGCCTTTCCCCTGTCTTCAAGGCCTGAGATTCTGAAAGGCAGGTCTTGCCAGTACAGACTAAGAATATGGCATTCACAATCTCAGCCTTTTCCATGTCTCATGTCACCAGGTTCCTTGCCTCAATTAGCAGCAGGCCCACATTTTCCCTAGTCTTCCTTTTGTCACCTGTGTACATATAGAAGCCCTTTTTGTTGTCTTTTGATGTCCCTGGACAGATTCAGTTCCATCAAGGCTTATTCCATCTGGGCTTTGTTCCTCCTAACAGCATCTCTGCATGGTCAGGCAGTGTCTCTATATTCCTACCAGATCACCTGCCCCTGCTTTCACATTCTGTAGGCTTCCTTTTTGTGTTTGAGTATGCCTGAGACATCCTTGTTCATCTGTGCAGTGCTCCTGGTATTTTTGTCTGACCTGCTTGCAGGGATGGACAGACAATAAAATATAAAACTGATGAAGTATTTATCAAATGGTTTTCTCATTAGTGTAACCCATGGGAGACAAATTCACAAATCTATTTGTACAAAGAGTGCCTTTAAAGTTTAAGTAAAACTTGTAGGAAATCAGCCTAGATAGGAGGTAGACTCTGTGCTCTTCTTACTGACAGAGAAAAAACAGTGTAGCTGCTAAACAGATTAGGGGAAGATAGTTATCTGTGAAACGGTGTTGTAGTATTGTCTCTTCCATCTTCCAAAAGCCTTTATTATGGAATTTCTATGAGTCACTTATTTCTGAGAAGCACTAAAAGAGATCTCTCTGAGAACTAGTAATCTTCAACAGGTGCTGTATCACCCTTCTACACAAGCAGCTAAGAGCTTTCAGAGAGCACATACAGGAGAAAACTTTTGCTCTGTATTAGTAATTCACCTTTGCTTAAGCGTCCAACTTACTACTCTTCAGACTGCAGGTAGTTAGTTCAATTCCCAATAAAGTAAGGCTTTATGTACATTCAAGAAGCACTTAAACTAAAGCAACTGATTTAATGCTGCTGTCTGGATCATTAGTGTGATAGCAGGCAACTCCCAAATCACTAAAAGAACTGCTACTCAGTTGCTAAGGAATTTTTCAAAGTGCTGCACTAGCACTTGGGGAACTTCAAAGCATAAATAACATGTTCTGTAGCCAGCTAGTTACTGACACTTCTCAATTACTGTGATGTTTTACATATGTTTGAAAAAAGTGCAAGAACCACACAATGTGAAGACATAGTAAAACATCAAGCTTTCAGTACTTATTAAGTACTGTAATTGCAACAATTACAGTTACCTGGATTGTTCTTTTGTGAGACGATTATGTGACCCTTTCTGAGGTATACACAATATCGCAGTGAAGTAATAAATTAACACCTCAGCTAGACCACTTTGTTTTGTGAAGGTCAAAATACATGTACAAGAGGGGCACAATACATCCAGTGATTATCCTCTAGCAGAAAGCATTTTTTCCATATTAAGATTTCTTTTCTTGGTGACCATGTGAAATCGCATGGAGAACATAACTCAAACTAACTTACCTTGTGTGAACATCCACACTTTTTGTACCATGTACTCACACGCTTACATAGGCAGCATCTTGAAAATTTTGAGTTAAATTGTTGAGCTCTTAGATGAAGAAGAAAACTTAGTTTATTCACTCTCTTTAGGGTCAGACATCTGTGCAATTCATCCTTATCTAGATGTCTCTAACAGATCAGACAAATTGCTTACTTTTTTTCCAGCAATTATAAAAACTACAACCAGCCTCACTCAGTAAAAGTTAGTTTTAGTCAAATATTCTGGTCCTCAGGCTAGACATTTTTAACATGTAAAGATTCTAGCTTCATGTAAAGTTCTAGCTTCACCTCCCAGGAACTTCTGAACAATGTCACACATACAGTTCTAGTATTCTGTATGTTGCTTCATAACAGATTAAAAGCTTCCAGAACTGAGTAACTGAGACATATTCTCTGATGTGTGCGTCATTGCAGCTAAAGTCAGTCTTGGAAGGCAAACCATACATAGACAGATTACTCCACCAGTATCACAGACTTCTCCCTGCTTCTAAATGACACAAATTCCTAAAAGGTTTTAATGAGTGCTGATCCCCTCCACAATCCATCTCTTGCGGGAGGGGCAATGGATTCAAGCTTGAGCTCAGAAAGTTCCACCTAAATGTGAGGAAAAACTTATTTACTGTAAGGGATACAGAGCACTGGAAGAGACTTCCCAGAGAGGCTGTGGTGTCTCCTTCTCTGGAGACTTTCAATACCTGTCTGGATGCATTTCTGAGTGATCTGCCCTAGTTTTGTCCTGCTCTGGCAGGGGGGTTGGGCTCGATGATCTTTGGAGGTCTCTTCCAACCCCTAACATTTTGTGATTCTGTCATTACTTTCTGCTGTATAATTGTTATATGACATTTGAAACATAAGTAAAACAACACAAAACGTATCTCATTCTAAAATTCTTGCATGCATACTCAGAAAGTCTTTCAGAAGAAAAAGTAGCTTGTCAGTCTGTTATTTTAGATAGTCATACAAATCTACTACGGCAAACCAATTCCACAGGCCTGTTTTCTTCAGAAATTACCTGGCGTGCTCAATGAAAGCACAGTTGGCTTACTGATGCCTGTACATTACCAGTTATCACTGAAAACAGTATGAGCAAGTTGTTCCACGAACAGAGAAAAACATCTAAATGATTCTTCCTACAGATTTGTGTTTGTTACTATTTATATGGCAATGACATCAGCTCCCCAACGTCCCTACCACACCCCTACTAAACAAAAGATTGTGCATGGTATGCCTGCAGCTATTTGCATGCTGAAAGGATAGTTAGAACAAATAAGACAGCTGGCTGATTAGTAGCTAAAACCAGCATGTGTGCTTCTCAAGTCCTGTCCTGCATGTCCTCACTCTCAAGGGACCACTAATGCTGCTGTCCCATTCAAGTCGTTAACCAGGTTTCACACGAATAATGTATAAACATAATGAACTTTGAGACTTACTCATTAGTTTCACCTTCAATAGAAACTGGTGAACTAATTCATGTCAGGAAGGATGGACTAGCAGACAGAAGCAAGCAGTCTCATTTAAAAGGAAACACACATTGAAAAAGGAAAAGGGGCCAAGAACAACCTAGGCATGTACTGAAAATACAAATTAAGACCTTGTTTCATGTAAAAGTAGTAAAAAAGTTGTCAGATTAAATAGGACAATACACACTGATGGACTATAATAGCTATGCAGATTCTGTTCTGTCGCTTTCCCACTACAGTGTTGATTGACTGGGCTCAGTACAGCACTGTGCATGAGAACTAGCTGCAAAACTGTTCTTCACACTATGCTTGCCATATGTGAAGGCTTTTTGCTTAAATAAGCTATATGAGGTGTCAATACAATTTTAGCACACTTGAAAACAGAATGCAAATTCAAAGCCTATGATTGCATCGATTTGACCATATGGTCAGAACCATAGAATATATATGGAGTAAATGTAATAGTCCAAAATTTTTCCAGAACTCTAACATTAGCTTGAAAAATAAGCTTAATAATCTATCACTTGAATTTTAATCAGTCAGTATTATTTTTATTAAATGGTACAGGCATAATACAATGAATCAATACAATGCTAGAACAAAATCTGAAAGACCGAGTATATACATGTCTCTCAAATAAAATGTAATAAACCACAAAGTTAAAAAAAAAAAAATCTACTTTTCTAATTTGGAACTCATCATGATTATTCCTGTTATTTCTTAAATCATCAAGTCATCCTTTTAAAGTTTATTTTTTTCCATCATCAACTTTAGGTGAAGTTTATTCCTTCATAAACATTTTAAATAAAATGAGTTCTTTCAAATAATGAAAGATGACATTTGTGGAACAGAATTCTCATTTTATATTTCAACATACAAGATAAGAAAGACACATTCACTAGAAACTGAAAAGGAAAGATGGAATGGTTCTTTCACTGGAATATTTTCCAAATGATTGGGGTTTTTTTCAGCCATTATCACATGCAGAGTCTTAAAAGCCTGCATCTTTACCTGGTCCTAACTCTTCGAGAACATATATATCATTTTTTTATTGATTTTCTTCTCTAGCATTCTGGAGAAAGGTGTATCAAATACAGAAATGGAGTCAGAAAGTAAAATTTTCATTAAAAATTATCAGAGAACAAAAGTATCTTAATATTATGCAATATCATGGTAATTTATGCAGAGATCATTATGATCACATTCTTACTTGGAACAATAAAAGCAAAACTAAAGAGCTGACTGAGCTGAAGTTATGACTGAATTAAAAAAGAAATATAGGAGGTAAAATCTTGATCACTGGAAAGCACATTGGAATTAAACTTCTATAAATGTAATGTAGAAAATAAAAAAATACCCCCAACCTTTTCCTTCTCATTTTAAATAAAAAATACCACTTTTGAGATCAACACAAATAATTTAGTTTACAGTAATGAAATAAAGATTAATTATCAATATCATTTGTAGACTATGTGAAAAGGACATCCCAGTCAGTTATTTAAGAAGTTGCATGCAATTATCAATGTACTGGTGTGTTTACCTAAGGAGTTTATCCTAGTATAATAAACAATAAAAATTGCTCTTCACAACCACTGAATAAACAGCTCGTTTCAAAAACTTGTAAGATCTACTAGATTCATTTTTGTGTGATTACACCAGTCTTACCCTGGAAAAATAAGACAGCTCTGCATTTACTTGTCCTTTCTTTCTTACTGTAAAAGGATATCTGCTCTCTAAACCCTTTCCAACTTCTTATCATTAGACCCATCATGAAATACTGGCTTATTTTCTTCTCCTTCCAGTTGACAGCTCTTCTAAAAGACACTCAGAGCTATTTCCCTACCTATATAAGTTAGTCAATTCACTGAAAATAAATAAAACATCCTAGGTAACATTCTGGTGCTATCATAAATAAATACAGTTTGCTAAACAATCTTGATATGCGTGACTTTATCAGTTAATCAAATTTTCTCTTCCAGTTCCAAACACACCAATATAAACTTTTTTAAGTGTCAATTATGCAGCATCTCTCACACTATATCTTCTGTTGATTCTCAGTCAATTGAAATTTGTAATTATCTTTTCCATTGGAAGGACTATTTCCTACACTGTTATCTTACAAACCTAAAATAACTAAACAAGTAACTCATAATAAATAATATGCATTGAAATTTTTCTCTAAAATTCAATTCTTCAGGTAGCTTATACTCAAATAAATGCACAACTGAGAGAACTTAGATCGAAGACAGACACTTTTCACCACAGACTTTACTCAAGAAGTACTTAGCAAGCAATCTTATATTTATGCATAACCATTAAGCATGGAGAGGCAAACTTATTAGTGTTGTGAAAAAATTGTGAACTTCAATGGTGAAATGTAAAATAAGTAAAATAAGGAGCATAAGTATTAATAATGACTGAAGTTTAAAAAAACTACAACCCACACACAAACAGAACAAACCACCAAACAATGGCCCCCTCCCCCCTCCCCGCTCCCCAACCCCCCACCCGACTCCCCTCCGAAAAATCCACCTACACTAGTATCTTAAAACCAATCCAGAAAATTTATAGTAGCTTCCCCCCCAGGAACAAACTATGATAAGGATAATGAATGCAATTAAACCATCTTGTTTTCCACCCAAGTACTCCATTTTCTAAGATATGATACGTAGGTATGTATAATCAAGGGTAGTCTGAACTTCAAATTTGTGCTTCAGGTAACAGCATACAAGGTGTGGAAAGCATACCTTCAATTACACTAAAAAATGATTCAGAGCTGGCAATAGAAACAGCTGCAACTAAAGTGGTACAGAACACAAATTTACTTTGCCTTCCAGATGAATCATGCTTACAATCTAACCAGCAGCGACAGTTAGATTCTTGATTTTGTGCTACACACAATCTAGATATGTGCATCTAAAGTTTTCAGCAAAGAGTGTGTGTTCCTATATGCTGGGCTGACGTTTATAAGCATAAAATACAAATAATAAACTAAATGAATGAAGCTAGGGTAATAAACCGAATAGCCTGCATTCTACATTCTGAAGTCTCACAAGGGAAACTAATTAATGAGCGTAATTTGCAAAGGACTGGAATTCAAGTAACTTCATGGACTTTGAAAAAAATACACAAGAAATTCTCAGCAATACTCATGATTTATCTGATTATATGTAATGCTGAATCAGAACATAACTGATGAATTAAAGTATTTGAATAATTACTTGGTAGAAGAGTAGTCTGCTAAAGAAGATTTTTTTTTTTTTTTAACAAGTATTCTTCACTAGGAAAAGACTTGGTAAAAAACCCAAAAAAAAGTGTAAAAAAACCCCAAAAAAGGTGTAAAAAAATCTGAATGGAATGCCATTACTTTTTTTTTTGTTTTGTTTTGTTTTTTTGTCACTGCAAACTCCCATTTCCCCACAACACCACAAATCTGGAATATTACTCAAATAAGAGCAAAAATCGCCATTATGATGCCACTGCTTCACACAGTTCTGATCACTTCTAAATTTTGTGACCTATCACTGAAGAACACTTGTTGAAAATTAGTAATTAATGCTTATTTTAACATTTTTATTCCAAATTTTGAGACAAAGGGAAAAAAAACCAAAGCCAAGTCTTGGCAAGCATGCCTATTCTTAATTTCTAATTAGCAGGTTTCATTGGCAATTCTCAGCTCTTAACTGCTTACCTAGAAACACAATTCATTTCTACACACATCTGAGAATCTTTATTCCAAAGCCCCTTAGACAAAACATTCAGACATGTAAAAAATCTTAGTACACTCTTCTGTAACAAATACTGGCCGTTGAACAATTAAATTAATTGTTGGGGTTTGCTCTGACTAATTTCTTTATCTGTTCAGGGGAAAAAACCTGTAAAAAAACCCACCTGTATTTAGCTTACTGAAAGTCTTTAATATCTAAGATGGGTTTGTTGTTTGTTTTTTTTCCTTTTTAAATACAAGCTCAAAGCAATCTTTGGAACTATTACCACCATTTTTTCATACCTATTGCAATTTTTTATTTGAAGCTTTGTTTAGTGTGTCCTCTACACTTAAGAGGATTCTTACCCTTCCAGCCCAAATCTCAAGGTCGGAAGAAGTAACATGCGCTCAACACTGTTACTTGGCCCCGATTTTCAAAATATTTTAAGAAACATGTAACTATCTTTTTTGCATATCATAATTTCTTACATATGTTTGAAGATACTGGGAATCTACATCTGCAAAATAGGTTAATCTGAAGACCAGTATAGTTTTTACCTTTTCATCATTCATACCAACAGCTATATTAATAAATATCCAAAACTGCATCCAGCAAGTTGGAAGCTAATACAGAATTCTCACAGAAGTTAGGGCAACTCTAAAGCAAGAAACATCCCCACACTACCCTCTTTGGTACTCTCTATGGAAGATGAGAGGGAGGGGGTGTTGCATCAGCTACTGTTGCTGTCACATGTTTCTTCATTAACAGCTTAATTTACATGGCTGCTAAATGATCTTTGAAATCAATCTGAACTTAATGATTTAAAAAAGAACAACCAAAAAAACCGAGGGATAAAAGTCTCCAACACAGCCCATCTTCTGAAATTAAACTTATTCCCTGACAAATACATGATAATGTAAAACAGATTTTTACTCATAGATACTTGAAGACAACAAGGGTATGAAATAAAATTTTCTTTCTATAGACAAAATAAGTGTCACTTACTTTATCCCATTTTTCAAGTGACTCACACTTGAGAGTTTACCACACCTAAACCTCTTTGTCTAAGTATTTTAGAGACAGAAACTTTCATTGTGTTAAATGTAACTTGTGAATCAGAACAGGATTAGGGTTTCTATCCCTTGATTAGAAGAAATTTTAAAGAATTTGTTTATATATTATTTCAAGGCTTCATTACTTCTAATTGTAAACTTTTCAAATGTGTCCTATGCAATCTGTTAGGTTCATCGGTCCCAATTTATCTACAGTTAGTTGCTTATTACAGCTGCTTCATTTTTTAAAGGCAGTGAGTGGTACTGAAGTTCCTTTAAATCAACAGTTATATAGCACAGGCTTCTAGATCAACTAGCATTCCTCCACCTACATTTTTATGTGCCTAATTACAAAAAGCAACCAATATTAACAAATAGAAGATTATTTTGTTTAATATTCCTATGTTCACAGAACAGAATGAAATGGATTTCAAAATCTCTTGATTTCTTTTTGCGAAGGAAATGTCACTGCTGATAAGGAAGGAACGATCACTATTTTATTCAAAGAATCCTAAAACTGACAAGTTGGAACAAAAGATACCTAACAGAGACAGTACCAAGACTTTGAATAAGTTTGTTGTTCAGTTATGTAAAAGAAACACCAAACATTGTCTTGCATGACTCTCCTTAAAACAAGTATAGCCTTCTACAACTTGAAGCTTTCTACTTCCTCCTATATGCATCCAACAGGAGTTTCAGATGTAATTATTCTGACACTACTGAATGTTTAAGTGTGTGTATAAAGTAGTGTAGTGATCTGACTATGGAAAGTAAAGTATACATTAAACATTTTCATTAAATGAATAGTCTTATCTCAAGCTGATATATATTATTTTGATACACTATAAACTGTCTCTTGAGATCTACACTCTGTTGAGATCCATACCATTATACACCAGCAGAGAATTAATTCAGTTATCATATTACTTGTTCTGATACATCTGAAATTCTGCAGAAATGAGATGGGTACACAAAAGGAGTCTGACAAACTCAGACTATTAAGCAGAAGCTGGCTACCTCAACGGAGGTCATTCTTCATTTTCTACTTCTAATGTGAACTGGTGTTGTGATTTAGACTCAGCCAGGAGCTGAACATCACATGGCTCACTCTCTCCGCCTCTCCCCCCCCCAGTTCCCTCTGCTGCGATGGGAAGGTGAATAGGGAGAAAAAAGGCAAAGCCCCGTAGGTTGAGATAGGGAGAATTTAACAGAACAACGCAAAAGGAGAATAAACAACAGTAATAACAATAATGGTAATGAAACAATATGTAAAATGAGTGATATAAGACAGATCGGACCACCTAGATGTGCACCAATGGCAGCATGCCAGAGACACCCAGCCTGGCCTGCCCCCTACCTTTATGTAGCAGGCATGACGTCAGTATGATACTGAATATCCCATTGGCTGGTTCAGATGTCTATCCTGGATGTGGCCCTGTCCCAGCTTCTGGTGAAAATTAACCCTATCCTAGCTGAACCCAGGGCAACTGGCAAAAAAATTACTAAATATCTAGAAGTGTTTTAAGCCACATTTTAATAATTATTTGAACATTTGCTCTGTGTACAAAGGAATAACAGATTATTCTGCCTGGGTGTATTTTCAGAGTACTCTAAATGGTCATCCATTTGCAATTTCCTTCTACTGTGGTCACTATTGGTTTTCATCTTATCTGCAGTTTTTATTAGAGCCTTTACCTTAAACAAAAAACAGAACATTTCAGCAAAGAAAGAAAAGAGCATAAAGAATCAATGTCTTTATACAAAGCACTGGTGATCTTTCACCAGTGTTACAATGAATTAAAATGACATAAATATAAAATTTCCAAGGACAACCCCTTTTTCTGATGTTCTCCTTACCTTTCTACTGCCCTTTGAGGTCCCAAGGCTCAGTGTAGAGGGATGATCAGAGGACTTGTTTGGTGAGTTTTCTGAAGGACAAATTTGAGATTCATCAGCCTGTAGGCAGGATCTTTCACCAGTGTCTTTTCTAGAATATTCTGTACAATATTAATCAATCTGCCCAATGGATTTGAACTCAAATACAAGCCCAGAAAACTAATAATAAATGAATGGAATTTCAGGGATTCTCATGCAAGAAAACTAAAGGAGCTTACCAAAGTCAAGGCCAAAAGGAAAATGACTGCTATACAGAAATTCATTAAGTGCTACAGATTTGGGACAGAAGAAAATTATTGAAAATAAAAGACAATAAAGATATTTAAAGATAGCTTTAAAAATACATTAAAAATCTCACAATCTTGCACAAGCAGAATCTCTGAGAGTTCCACATGTACAGTTTCTGGACAGAAGCTGCAGTCCTTAATATCAGATATCCCACCGTAGCAGGTCATTTCAAGAGTATAGTAATCCACTGGCTAGAGAAACCACTTGAACACCTACAAACAATTATTAGTGTTGATTAAACTGAGACATTCCCATAGCTACCTGTAAGAGCCTGGGTATTGTGTGCCTTAAACCTTGTGTGGTGATAAGGTTTGGAAAGACCTGTCTGGAGGGAAGAGGTGTTGATTGCTTTTAATGTCTCTGTGTCCCCTCTTTTTCTCCTTGCAGATATGCTTTAATAAAAGGAAGAGATAAGTTCTGCATAGATGGGACTCTTTTCTTTAGTTAAGTGCTTCTGCTGACTGCACCATGGGGGAGGTGGATGACAGGTGTCACCCTACTTCTAGTTCATGGAGCTCATGCAAATGAACACCACTTCCTGTGGAAATTGGGAATGCCACACAGATACCTCAAGGGTTTAAATGGGACAGAAAAATATGGATCATGGTGCACCCAGCACCGAAGAATTGAAGACTTGGACTGATCCAGTGAGATGTCGCTGGATCCACGGGTGGTGGTAATCTTTTCTCATTATCTTTCTCTCTCTTACTCCCTCACTCCCCCTATCTTTTCCTATTTTCTAATAACTCTTTTCTTCCATGAAATTTAGTCATGCCTTAAAATAATCGCCTACAAAAATCAACACCTTTGTCAGTACTGTTTCTTGATTGCTCCATTAGGGAGAACTAATAAATTGTTTTGTTATTGTTCCTCGGAGTCATTGTCGTGACTCTACCACCCCAGTTCCCTGCCGTGCAGGGACAGCCTCTTTCAGGGGAATCACAAAGATTCACCTCCCTCGTGTCCACTGAGTGGGACCAAACACCACCCAAAGCCACATCCAATTCAGATATGACCGCTGACTTCACATAGTTATGACCAAGTGTTTATCTGAGCTAGTTGCCCACCTGTTGCCCAGCTACTTGCCTATGCCAATACAGTAATGAAGAACTCTTTTCCTCAGCATCTCTTCCCCCTTTTGCCAGGTAGGCACGCTTTGCTTCACACTGCCTCTGACTCTGCCGCTAACCTGCTGTCCTGCACTGCAGTGCATGAAGGGAACTGGGGTAACTGCAGGAGCTGGAACCTGCTGAGCATGCTTGGGACAAGGGACCTATCCCAGGGCTGGCCACTATAGCCAGGGACACGGATCCACAGAAAGGATGAAAGGCATATGTTGCAACCATCTTCAAAAAGGGACAAAAGAGACATCTGAAACAGGCTGAAAATCACAAAACAAGTCCTGTCTGTCTGCAGCCCTTTTTTCATCCCTCCAGACTGAGCCTTGGGAGCCCAAAGGGCAGGAGAAAGGTAAGGAGAACATCAGAAAAAGGGGTAGATACTTGCCAATTTCTTATTTCTCTCATTTTAACTGAATATACTGAAATGAACTACAAGTGTTAACATTATTGTAACTGGATGAAGAATAATCTGTTAGACTAAAAATTAGACTATAGAACTCAACAAGATTGTCTCTCAAATTGATGGGAATTCAAGCAAGGTCTCCCCTCAGCCTCCTTTTCTCCAGACTAAACAACCCCAGTTCCCTCAGACACTCATATGTTTTGTGCTCTGGACCCTTCACCAGCTTTGTTACCCTTCCCTGGACACAGTCCAGCACCTCAGTGTCCTTCTTACAATGAGGGGCCCAAAGCTGAACCCAGTATTCAAGGTGCCAAGTTGATATTTGAGGTGCCCAGTATTCACTAGTGCCAAGTACAGGGGGATGATCAGTTCCCTAGTCCTGCTGGCCACAGTATTGCTGATACAGGCCAGGATGCTGTTGGCCTTCTTGGCCACTCAGGCACACTGCTGACTCATGTTCAGCTAGTTGTGGATGAGATTCTCCATACAAACAGGGACATAATGAACTAGCTGCAACCTGCTTTTTGTAGTGGACCAACACTGCCGTCCCTTGAAATCATAATATGATAGAAAATTTTCTTTGGATGCTGTTAACTCAGAAAATCAGACTTTTTAATTGCAAAATTTAAATTACTAGTTTCCTATGATGTATTTAAAAGAAAAAAAAAAAAAAAAAGAAAGAAAAGGAAGTGAAATCCAGCTAACATACTGCTTATGTAGTCTACTCACTGAAACTCCATAAATCCAAGCATCTTCAAAATGGGTGCCTCATGATCTGAATGCTTCTTTTTTTCCTTTGAGATTGGCCTCTCCTTAGAATATTCAATACATTTTCTACTAAGGGCGTATCAGTGCCTCTGAGAAACTGTGGCTCTTTCACATCTGTTAAACTTGGCAGTTTATTATATGCACATGTAGGCAGGTGATTTAAAAGCAGTTTGTGTTGCAATGTTGATTTTTTCCCTATAACCTTTTAAATGACATATGATTTCTTTCCTTCATGGAGATATTTTCTTCCTTCCGGAGCTAATCCTTTAAACCACTTTAAATATCTGGGTTCTAAAGTTTAGAGTTTTCCTCAAGCTTTTTTAGTTTGTGTTTGAAATGTACTAAGCTAAATTGAACATGCTCAATTCCAGACAAATTCTCTTTTGTTTCTGCTTTGCAAGTATATAACATAGAAGGGGAGATTGTATTATTGTTTGGACCAGATGGCAATTTATCTTGCCATTTTAATGTATTCATATTTTTATTACAATTATAAATTAAGACATTCTCAGTAACTCTTGCAACAGGAACAGCTCATCTGGTTCAGGCACAGAAATTCACAATATCTAAAGGAAATCAACAATAAATTCATTAATAAAGTTATAAAGATTTGCACTAAATTATCCACAGATACATTTAAAATAAGTACTTTACTACCTGTACACTTGCTTTCAATTTTGGTACAAAACTGTTTTTACAAGCAAATGCAATTTTTTGAAAAAAAGTTCAATCCCTTCTTTCTTTAGAGATGTTATTTTCAGTATAATTAATGAAAAAATGAAAAAACTTTACACTAATTTTTAACTGCAGCATACCATAACAACTTTAGTTTTAACTCCTTGTTCAGAACTCTCAGGAGTATATGTGAATGTGCTAATGGAGGTATTTGGAAAGGAAAGCTTTGTGAGTTCATCTTTAGAATATATCCTATCGTACCTGAAATGTCAGTATTCTCATTATTCTTCATTTATAGTTCCACTGAAAGAATCATCTTCATTTTTTTTCTGTAATAGAAACAATAGCATTTATCACATTTTCTCTGCTACAGTGAATAGCCCTTCTCTGATATGAGTTAGTTCAGATGAAAGTTCTTTTATTTATAGTAGCTTGACTTTAGGATAATTAGAATTATTATTTTTATTGAAGAATGTTCAATCAACAACTCTTTTTCACAGAGGAGTAAAAAGTAAGGAAGAAAAATCAAACTTAATTAACTAAAAAATAACATTGCAGCTATTCAGTGGCATATGTATGATGTTTAATAAAATGGAAGGTAAAGGACTCCTCAGTTGTGCTTCTCTGTTTGGAAGAAGCTCCTTTTTCCTACACATTGACACACATTCAACAAGAATTTCAATCCAATATGTATTGCCAGTATGTATTACAAAAAAATCACAACTCACACTTCACTGAAATTAAACCTTCTTCTAAGATGGTTTTCATCCTAAACTGACAGGAAGACAAAGAACCTGATGAGATGTGGACAAAACGTTTAAAATTTGCTATATATCAACTATTCTATGAAGTAATTATCTGCTGTATTTGATGGAATCTTTTCAATACATTTCAAAAGTTATTTGAAGTTGAATAAGAACTTAAAAAAGATCTTGAATGTGGAAACACCTAAAATGTACTGTAGTAAAATTAATCTTTTATCTTTATTTGAACGACTTACTTATCTAAGTGGCTTTCCTTTTAAAAATAAAATAATCTGTCCTCAAAGCAATAAAATCAGGAATTATTCCTATGTCGTTCTGCTTGTGTTGCTGTCTCTAACTAGAATCATAATCTAACTAGAATCAAAATTATGAAGACAAATTCCAGGAATGCAAACAACAGCCTTGATCTGTGAAACACTGAGGGAAGAGTAGATTTATGCAGGCATGAGCCACAGGTCCTAAACATTGTTTTGATAAATTCCTCACTTAAATGACTAGGTGAACTTTTATGCTTTCTTTGTGTGATTTTAGACACTCAGTAAGAAGCTCTTAAAACTTTTTTTCTTCATCTATCATGATTTAATATTCAAGAAAGACATTTGTGAGAAAACCCATAAATTATAACAGAAAGGCTAGGTACTAAAGCTGAAATAATTTTATGTACTTCACTTGAAATTCACTGGAGGATATTGTTACACACACACAGACATTGATATTTTATGAAGATGTTCCCTTGTGCAGAGCCCACATACCATACTGGACAGGCTGAACTGCACTCCTGCTGGTAACACTGAAAGCAGACATTTCAATATTTAGGGTAGGTTCCCTGCTGACCATTGAAACTGTGAAATAAAACTAACCAAATCAGCAATTTAGCCTAAAATCTGTGTGCCAGACCCTTAAGGACATGTCTATGTATTCTGGGTTTATTTGCTCCCTGCGATAGGAAGTGTACAGCACACTAGAGGACAATGCAACTGTTCATAGGTGAGGTAATACAGTTGTACATGTTCTTAGTTATGAGATAATGAACTATCCTTGTGCTTCTGCCCTTCTATATAAAACCTTGAATGAATATAAATGGTCGCACTTTAATCTGGATTACTTGTTTGTCTTTTTTCCAAAGCTCATTTTGAGATGCAAGGCCTCCTTCCCAGCAGATTTATTCAAGAATACTGCATGGGAATTCTGCAAAACTCTACACATCTTCCTCCCTTGTTTTGTACTTAAATGATCATTCCTTAGATATATATGTATATATATATGTATGTCTAAAAGCAAAAGATAAAAGTATATACAAATTTTGTAAGTTACTAATGCAACACACATTTGTATCAAGAACAAGAAAGTGAATTTTATGAGACTCTAAGGTCCTAACTACTATGCCTGTTATAAATTTATCCTCCTACTGTTTTAAAGATTTTTCAACTTCAGAAAATTATTTATTTATGTATGCCTCTGTTTTAATAAGTATTATATCATCCTAATTAATTGTGCCTTTATAACACATGTTAAATCATGTTTATCAAATTCTGGAATTTATAAAATGGTTTTGACATTCTCACAAAAACAGATCAGTCTCATACTAGGTTTATCCCAATTTTATGAAGCAGCAATGGAATTCAGGGAAACAATGAAATTACTCCAGCAGACACAGATTAAATTTGAGATTGCTAATACAGGTCTCATTGACACAAGATATTTTGGAGGCCAAAATTATAAATGGGTTCAACTTCACAAGGAGAGCCCTGTCATTGACTACTAATACGACCAAACTCTTTTATAGAAATCCAAAAATGTATGGAGTAAAGAAGTTGTGATGACAAGTGAGGAAGATCCCTTTGTCCATCCTCTTTGCTTATATTATTCCATAATCATTAGCTCCTTGTCACTGCTAGAGATACAGTAGCTGCCTACATGTTAGGTTAACAATGGCTTTAAAGTCTTATGTTTTAATCCTTCTCCTGTGTTTATGTCTTGTTGCTTTCTTACAGATTTTATTCATCAAAATTTTTGTTCTATCCACTCAGTCCATAGTGATAAAACCTAACATTGAAGGAATACTTTTTAATTTGAGTTTCAAAGGGTATTTCCATGCCAAAGAAAGAGACACAGCCCCACATCATTTTAACCCCACAAATGGGAGTTGAGCATAGGGACACTCGAGTGTATACAAACCAGTTTAGGTCTTCACGACATTAGTAACTTGGCCTATCTCCAGGGCTTCAGAGATCTCTCAAGCAAGCCCATCACACAAGACAGACATGCCGAAACTATATTTTAACTTTGCAGAGGACACATTCAGAGGTAATAGACTTTGATTCAGTCAAGGGATATGTGGTTTTTTTTCTTCCTGAAAAACACTTCTTGATGTTTTTCAAGCAGTGAAAAATTACTCATAATCCAGCTCTATAAAAACAAGATTACTAATCCATAAAAACTGTCAATATGAGATGCTGTGTGATTGGTAAATTACCAGAAGAAATCCACAGATTCTGCAGGCAACACAGAACATAATATTATTACTGATATACTCAATCAATATACTTCAATGGGATGCTGCTAAAACATCCCATTATATACAGAAAGTACCAATGTTATTTGCAGTTGCCAGACTCTGCTGTCAGAGCTATCAGCAGTTAAAACCAAATTAGATTTGACAATCAGGATTTCAACTGCAAACTGATCTTTTGTAATTAATATAATTAACAGCCTGAAACACAAAGAACAATGTACTAGTACCATGAACATATTGTTTGCTTAGATGAATCATTTTCACATTGCTGTTTAATTGATGTGACTTTTGTTTCAGAAACACTACAATTACCATGTCATGTTACTGATAGAGTAGACAGAGGGAAAAATTGTCTAAATTACTGTCATCTTTTAAGGACGAAAGTTTAATTAACAAGTAAAAAACCCTCCCTACTCAATCACATGAAAAAATGATACACCAGTGTTGAACATCTGTATCTAAGTCTCCTTTTTCAACATAGAAATACCAAAGCTTGATTATTGCTGCCAAACATGAAACATATACAGAATATTGCCACCAGCCTACTTGTAGAGAGAAAAACCTCACAGAATCGACAAGGCTAAACATCCTGTTGGTGAAAGAACATTTTCTAAGAGAAAATGCACTGACGACTCAGGAAACCAGAAGCAGCAATCTAATTTACTTGTATAGGCCTGATTACAAGGAAAGCCTGAAAGTTGTTGCCATCACCAAATCCCTAGCAGCAGTGTTCTAGCTTACAAATTTAATGGAACATCTACAAAAAAATTCTGCATCACCACAACACATTCTTTGTGTTTCCTCAAGAAAGCAACAATGTGAAGTGCTGCCTAAATCATGCAAAAAATGTAACGGAGATTTGCCTCCACAAGGGTTTTAGGAAGTGGCTTTCAAAATAGTGTGGCTGGGATCACAGAAACATTTACTCCACAAAACATCACAGGGAATGAGTCAGTCAGTGCACCACAGCACTAAACCTCTGGTACAAACTGAAGGAGGTATCTCTGGAGACTCAGGGGCTTTATCATCAGAGAGGGCCAGGAAACAACATGATCAAATGCAATTAATTTGTTCTAAGAGCTTTTTTTTGCTAGGCAAAGGTCATACACAAAAGTTGGTAGTCTATCAGGAATTCAAACTCCACCAAAGTGACATTTTGCTATGAGCCTGTTGGCACATTTGTATGTGTACTCATAATCAACTCTAACAATACATATCTCTAATTTGTGACCCATTCCAGAAGTTGTACTTCGAATCTTTTGATAACTATCAAGGTTACTTCAAATAAGTGACTAGGTTGAGAGGGGAAAAAAGCCAAAAAACAACCAACCAAAAACCTCATCTGCTTTTCCTTCTTTTTTACTCATCAAGAAAAAAGGAAAACTGTAAGACAAACTGGAAAGTTATTCTCCTGAAAGAAGAGTCTCCAGTGCTGCTGTGTCAATGTTTCCTGAAAAGTATAAACACCTTTACAAAAAATGGATAAAAAGCAACATTTATGTAAAAAAAAAAAAAAAATTGCTTTCTGACCCTCTCCTTTTTCTTAATTACTTTAAATGGCATAGAAAACAGAAGATGGTGGCAAAAAAAGACAGAAAATAGAAAATACAATCAATAAATAAATATCTTTCTTCACCAACAGGTATGAACGCTCTAGGAATTTGTTATCTTTCAGAAAAACAGACAATTTTCTATTCCAAATCCAAATGCACCATAAAAAGAGTATCCTCAATCTGGAATACGTATGGATTTTTCCAGACATCCAAGGATTTGTGTTGCTTTGGAAAGTTGGAAGAGTGCCTGTATCAACTTGAGAGTCTAAATAGGTACCAAACTCTGTCAACAACAGCCTAAGAGAACATTAATATTTTAAAATAAGATAGTATTAATTTCATGAAGCCCCGAATTCCACAATGCTTCCCTTTCTACCCATAATCCTGCATAATACTACAGCATACCGTTACTTTGCATTGTCATTCTACATGGCCTTCATTGTCTTCAAATTCTATTACTATGAACAGGAAACTGAAATTAGTTATACCAGCAGCTACCTGCTTACAGCTCTACATTTTTTAGTGATGTTGTTCCCACAGAAAGTCCTGATGCTCCTCAAAGAAACACAGCCCCTCACAGCCCTGATCACTGAGTGATCAGTCCTCAGCATTGTACATAAACTGTCCTTTTTTTCATGCAGTAGGAGTCCAAACTTTGATGGAGGCTGCACCAGAGCAACTTACAGATGAATCTTAATTTCCTTGCAATAGCCATTCCTTATCACATCCTTATCCTCCATGTCACTAACCTCTACCACTCTATGCAGAGTCCCTTCCTGTATGCCTGACTAGTTCTATGTACTGGCAATGATGAATTTAACTGGGATTAAACAAGGATCCCTTCTGAGTCTCTATTCTCATAGTAACTTTGATTTAGAGATGAAATGTATTGCTGGACTGAGTGAACAGGTAAGAAAAGATCACTTTAAAACTGCTTTGAACTACATGAATTAAAAAAGCAAAGAACAGCTCAGGTAAGGCAGGATAGCAAGGCAGTGGTGACATAAAATCATTGATTATCTAGGGGAAAATTAGTAACTCCAGCTTGATCATACATTCCAGAAAGCAAAAATTAACCAAAAATAAATAAATAAAATTAGGCAGCTTAAAAGCATCAACAAAAAAACCTATTTTCACTTTTCCAGAAAGACTGGAGTTTATGCAGCAAGAGCAAGATGAAATACCCTACAGGAATTGAAAGCCAAAATACTAAATTGGCTTTCCTCAGTGTTGTCAGAAGCTGATTTTAATCTCTTCATTTCGCTGATAAAGAAAGGTTAAAAATGCCTATTGTTTTCCAGACACAGCTTGGAAAACAAGGCAATTTGAGACTCTGAACTCAGTGATTTTTCTTCCTATCACAAATGATCTATAAGTTTCATTACTCTATGATCTTTGATTCCTCAGGCAGAAGTTCTGTTATATAAAATAATTCTCCTAGAAACTGAAACAAAATCAGACATGCACAGAATCCCAAGCAAACAAAACAAACACAAAGCCTTATTTCAGTTTATCTACTTAACTGTGCTCTGCCTGTAGAGCTACTACCCATTGTTGACTTGCCAGCAGGTGCTATATTCCTTCAATTGGTTCATTCTTAAGAGGAAGTATTTTTTTTTTTTAAAAACAAACAAAAATCCCCAAACCCCTCACAGTAAAGAGCCAAGCAATCCAAACACCTGCCTTTGGCAGCATAAGCCATTTTCTTTTCATTGGCTACCATGCTGAAAGCTGGTTTTTATGCTCCTCTTGTATATGTTGCTTTCTTGCTGCAGCAGAGGACAGCCTTAATGGCATAATGGCATTACTGAAAATGAAGGTAAAAAGAGCTTCAATATTTTTCCAAAAAGAAAAGCTGCAGAATAAAGCTTCTGGATTATAAATTTTCCTAGAGACTTTATGAAGAACAGATTCCATTGCCCTTTTTAACAGATTAGCTCCATCAGAAACTACTTGCTGCCCTCACTATTGAAGCATCATAGTGAAAAAAAATTGGAAATATTTAACAGCTCAAGATGAACTGTTTATTATCAATGACTTCATTCTCTGTGGCCCCATTCACAATTTGCTGTTGTGATTAGTAAAGTGGCTAATCTGATATTCTATTCAGCTGCCGCTTTTTAGGGGTAAATAATTCAGTAGTTATAAACATGTAGATAGGGAAGTGTAGCAAACTATCTCCTCAAGTAGCACCAAAATCCAAGAACTTCTTTTCAATAAAGAGAAGAAAACATAAAACAAAGAAAAACATATTAGAGATTCTGAACTTTGTATTTGTAATAAGCACAAAAATAAAACAACTCCATAAACAGAAGTTGAAAAAGTAAATTGTCCCACAATACATTCTGATTTCAAACAACTGTCTGACTGTTTTGCTAAGCCAGTTTGAATGGGCATTTTCCTACCTATGGGAATTTCTTAATCAGTGCAACATTAAATTACTTCTTTCTCCTCATTCTTGCTTAGCATAATTATAATGAATACTATGAAAAATGAAAAAGCCAGAAACAAGAACAGTTTGATGGAAAAGGCACACAATATGAAAACAAAAATATGAAAAATTAAAATGATGAAATGCTGAAAAAAACAGGTTTGAATCCTCATTCTCTCTGAGAGTAGATTTGAAACTATGTCTTTAAGATTCCTGTCTTGATTACTGACTATTTTAGTGGGATGAGACTTTCGACCTACAACCTAAAAAAAAAAATCTTTCCAATAAAATCAAATTCTGTATCTCTCTTTTTTCATACTTAGGAATACCTTTTTTCATCTACTTATTTTATCAACCTTTTGTCTTCCAATTTACCCTCTGAATATAGGGAGAAATCAAGATAAAGAAAATACAAACAGTTAGGCATAACCTGAAACAACTAAAGTGTTGTTTGTTTTTTTAAAAATATGTAGTGGGTCTGGCTGAGCTGCTTTCCCCCATCCAGCCCTCATGCTGCAGTACTGGGAGCTGGAGGGTGTTGATAACACACCCGTGTTATGACTGCCAGTGCTCACACGGCACCAGAGGCTGGGGGGGCAAGATGGGGGAGGGGATACAGCCGACCTGAGCTGACCAGTGGAATATTCCATACCATGTGACGTCAGCTCTACTATAAAGGGAGAGGGCAGGAGGAGGATAGGGGGGCATTCTGCTTTGTCTTCCAAGCGGCTGCTTCATGTTCCTGGAGCCCTGCTTCCTGGACTTGGCCCAACATTGCCTGTGGATGGGAAGTAGAGAATAACATCTTATCTATCATAACCCACGGCTCTTTTCATCTTATTCTCTCCCCGCGTGCCATGCTGACGGGGACTGAGGGGAGTGATAGAAGGGCTTGGTGGGCATCTGATGCCGTGCCATGGTCAACCCACCACAGTTCCTTTTTGGCACCCAACATGGGGCACGAGCAGCTGCTTTTCTATTGCTTGCTTGCTTTAGATATTAGTAGCAAACTCCTGTGCAGGCCAAGGAGTTTGCTTGCGCTACTTATCTGGTGTTTTGTTAACATGTTTACTGAAACAACATCTCTTTGCTTTGCTTCTGCACCGATAGCTTCAATGTGCTGCGGAAGCTTCTGTCTCGGGAGGATGAAGGGACTCGGAAGCACCCTGGTACAAACAGTAATGATGTGTTTCACGCTGGCATTGGTGGCTTTGCTGTGTTGGGGGGGCTACCTTGGGGAGAAAATTATTGAATACATCTCTCTCTCTCTCTCTAACAGAAATTGATGTAGATGGTTTTGTTGTTCATTCTCCCGAGGTCCTCGTCCACCCTTAGGTGAGCTTCTTAATACTACTAATCAATATTGTTGGCCTAATCCAGGTTGTGTGTAGTCTGGTCCCAGTTTGGCCTGAGAGGAGATGACAAGTTTCGGGTGGGGTGACACCAAAATGTGCCCCGAGACGACCTGTCCCTAGGTGGCAAAGGGTCTTGCAGGATTTGGGCAGGTTCCTAGGATGGTTGTCACCTCCTGTAGCCTGGGACTTTACCGCTAAACAGGAGAGCAACCCTGTCAAACTGAGACAATATCTAATAGAAGGGTGCCTTGCCTATCCTGGTGAAAACCAGCAGCTCTTAGCACTGTACTGGGGCCTGGCCTGTGCCTATTGAGCCACAGTTGAGTACTCTCAGAGGACTGTGGTTGAGGCAGGGACCCAAACTACATCCGAAGACACCCAAGTTGAGATAGGGACTGAAACAACTACAACTGGCAAAGTTGCCCCAGTAATGAAAAAGAAACAGTGGACAAGGAGAACAACAGGCCCCTACCCTCTATTAGTGAGGGATGAGGAAGAGGAGGAAACACACGACCAACAAGCTGGACCCTCAACAGGGAGACTGGAGGAGGGAGTAATGGAATTGAAGCAGGAGGCAGAAACCGCCTGGTCCCTGACTTCATCAGAACTTCATGACCTGATGAAATATTACAGCTGCCAGATAGGTGAATGGATTGTTACCTGGCTGCTTCGATGCTTGGATACTGGAGCTGACACCCAACAGCTGAAAGGTAAGGGAGCCCAACAGCTGGGCTCCCTTGCTAGGAATTGTGGCATTGAAACAGGAATTGGAAAAGAGGCAGCAATTTGCAGTCTCTGGAGACAGCTCCTTTCAAGCATCAAAGCAAGATATCCATTCAAGGAAGACTTAATGAACTCCACCTCCTCAGGAAAGTGATCCACTGCTGACGAAGCTATCCAGTACCTGAGGGAACTATCAGTACTGGAAGTAATCTATGGGGATTTAGATAATGATGAGCATCCTAAAGATCCAGAGGATGTTCAGTGTACAAGGGCCATGTGGAGGAAAGTGATCAAGAACGCACCGGCATCATATTCTGACAGCTTGGCAGCAATGTACTATATACAACTGGATAACCCAACTGTGGAAACTATTTCTTCCTGGCTTCAGAACTTTGAAGAGAGTCTTGGCACCTCCACATCCCTAAGGGCTAGCGCCTTGGATATCAGGAGTCCCCCAAGCAATCAGTCAGTCAGAGGGAAAGGGAGCCTGAGGCATATGCCATGTGGTGCACTCTGGTTCTTTCTGCGTGACCAGGGGGAGGACATGAGGAAGTGGGATGGTGAACCAACCTTTAAGCTGGAAGCCCATGTACATGAACTGAATGGGAAGACAGCCGTTAAAAAGTGTCCATCCAAGACCATTAATGTAGTCAGTGTTGAAACACAAGAAGGCAACCAACGATCTCGCAGATATGGGAAGACTAAAATCACCTCCACCAAGCCTGACGAGGAGACTTCTGGTTTGACACAGCAAGGGTCAGACAGTGAATATTCAGATCAGGAGCAGGAATAGAGAAGCCCTGCCTCTAGCCAGGTGGAGGAAAGGGACAATCGGATTTACTGGACTGCGTGGATCCCATGGCCTAGCACATCAGATCCACAAAAGTACAAGACCTTGGTTGATACAAGTGCACAGTGCACGGTAATGCCATCAAAATACAGAGGAGCTGAGCCCATAAGTATTTCCGGGGTGACAGGGTGATCCCAGCAGCTGACAGTATTGCAGGCTGAAGTGAGCCTGACTGGTAGGGAGTGGTACAAACACCTCATTGTGACTGGCCCAGAGGCCCCATGCATCCTTGGCATATATAATCTAGGAGAGGCTATTTCAAGGATCCAAAAGGATACCGATGGGCTTTCAGTGTTGCTGCCTTGGAGGTGGAGGGAAGTGAGCAGTTGTCCACCTTGCCAGGTCTCTCAGAGAACCCTTCTATAGTGGGGCTGATGCAGGTTGCAGAGCAGCTGGTACCAATAGCTACGACAACGGTGCATAGGTGGCAATATCGTATGAACAGAGAATCCCTGATCCCTACCCAGGAATTGACTCGATAGCTGGAGACCCAGGGCGTGATCAACAAAACTCATTCACCTTTCAACAGCCCCATATGGCCTGTGCAAAAGTCAAATGGAGAATGGCAATTGACAGTGGACTATTGTGTTCTGAATGGAGTTACACTGATGCTGAATGTTCTGTGCCAGATGTGCTGGAACTTCAGTATGAGCTGGAGTCACTGTCAGCCAAGTGGTATGCCATGACTGACATCACTAATGCGTTTTTCTCCATTCCTATAGCACCAGAGTGCAGGCCACAGTTTGCCTTCACCTGGAGGGGAGTCCAGTACACCTGGAATCGATTGCCCCAGGGGTGGAAATACAGTCCCACCGTCTGCCATAGACTGATCCATACTGCACTGGAGGAAGGTGGGGCTCCAGATCACCTCCAGTACATTGGTGACATCATCGTATGGGGCAACACAGCAGAAGAAGGTTTCAAGAGAGAAGAAAATAATTGAAATCCTCCTGGAGGCCGGTTTCGCTATAAAGAGAAGCAAGGTGAAGGGGCCTGCGCAGGAAATCCAGTTCCTTGGAATAAAATATCAGGATGGGCATCAACACATCCTGATGGATGTGATCAATAAGATAACAGCAATGTCTCCACCAACCAACAAAAAGGACACACAGGCTTTCCTGGGTGCTGTGGGTTTCTGGAGAATGCATATTCCAGATTACAGCCTCATTGTGAGCCCGCTCTACCATGTGACCCGGAAGAAGAATGACTTTAACTGGGGCCTTGAACAGCAACAGGCCTTTGAACAAATTAAACAGGAGATTGTGCATGCTGTAGCCCTTGGGCCAGTCCGGACAGGACCAAATATCAAAAACATACTCTGCAGCGCAGCTGGGAAGAATGGTCCTACCTGGAGCCTCTGGCAGAGGGCACTCCAGGAGACATGAGGCCGACTCTTGGGTTTTTGGAGTCAAGGATACAGGGGATCTGAGGCCAACTATACTCCAACAGAAAAGGCGATATTGGCAGCATATGAAGGAGTTCGAGCTGCCTCAGAAGTGATCGGAACAGAAGCACAGCTCGTCCTGGCACCCCGACTGCCAGTGCTGGGATGGATGTTCAAAGGGAGAGTCTCATCTACACACCACGCAACTGATGCCACATGGAGCAAGTGGATTGCATTGATAACACAACCGGCTCGAATAGGGAACCCCAGTCGCCCAGGGATCCTGGAAGTGATCATGAACTGGCCAGAAGGCAAAGATTTTGGGAAGTCGTCAGAGAAAGAGGTGAAATGTGCTGAGGAGTCCCCACCATATAACACATTATCAGATGATGAAAAGCAATACGCCCTGTTCACTGATGGGTCTTGTCGCGTGTGGGAAAACATCGACAGTGGAAGGCTGCTGTGTGGAGTCCCCTACGACAAGTCATTGGAGTTGCTGAAGGACACGGTGAATCCAGTCAGTTTGCAGAAGTGAAAGCCATCCAACTAGCCCTAGATATTGCTGAGTGAGAATCGTGGCCAGTGCTCTATCTCTGTACTGACTCCTGGATGGTGGCAAATGCCCTGTGGGGGTGGTTTCAGCAGCAGAAACGGAGCAACTGGCAGCGCAGAGGCAAACCCATCTGGGCTGCTGGGCTGTGGCAAGACATTGCTGCTTGGGTAGAGAACCTGGTGGTTAAGGTGTGCCACGTGGATGCCCATGTGCCCAGAAGCTGAGCCACTGAAAAACATCAGAACAACCAGTGGGCGGACCAGGCTGCCAAGGTGGTAGTGGCTCAGGTGGATCTGGATTGACAGTGGAAGGGTGAATTTTTTATAGTGCGATGGGCCGTTGACACCTCAGGTCATCAAGGAAGAGATGCGACCTATAGATGGGCTCGAGATCGAGGGGTGGACCTGACCATGGAGGCTATCAGAGGTCATCCACATATGTGAAACATGTGCTGCAATCAAACAAGCCAAGAGGTTAAAGCCCCAGTGGTATGGAGGACGTTGGCTAAAATACAAATATGGAGAGGTCTGGCAGGTTGACTACATCACTCTCCCACAAACCCGCCAAGGTAAGCGCCACGTACTTACAATGGTGGAAGCAACCACTGGGTGGCTGGAAACGTACCCAGTGCCCCATGCCACTGCCTGGAACACCATCCTGGGCCTTGAGAAGTAGATTTTGTGGTGGCATGGTACTCCAGAAAGAATTGAATCAGATAATGGAACTTATTTCCGAAATAGCCTCGTGGATGCCTGGGCCAAGAAGCAGGACATCAAGTAGGCGTATCACATCTCTTATCACGCACAAGCCTCCAGGAAGATTGAAAGGTACAATGGGCTGTTAAAAACCACATTAAAATCATTAGGGGGTGGGACCTTTAAACAATGGGACAAACACCTAGAGGAGGCCACCTGGTTAGTTAACACCAGAGGATCTGTTAGCCGTCCTGGCCCTGCCCAAACAAAAGCCCTGCCTGTTGTGGGAGGAGATAAGGTCCCTATAGTGCACACTGGGAGGTGGTTGGGGAAGTCAGTGTGGATAGCTCCACCCTTGGGATTTTCCTTGGTGGGCACCTGGTGCCATGCTAGGGTCAACCCACCACAAAATACAAAATTTAAACAGGACTTCTTTTATTAAAATACAAGTGTTAATTCCAAATATTCAACCATCCATCTGAAAAACAAAAAAAACCACAACCCAATCAATCAAGTTTCAACTTACTGACTTTAATGTTACACTGAATGGAAACAACAATATCTGTATTGCAGAAATACTAATGTAGAAACAAATGTTGTTGCAGCTATTACTCTTAGAAAATGCCATTTTTAAATGTTAGTGACCATGGGAAAGTATCTGATGGAATTTGAGACCATGTATTTCCCATTAAAAAAACATAATCAATATCTTAACAAAAATAACACAGAAAGCAGTATATGTAATATGAAACCTTAATTAAACTGTTCTGTTTCTTCAGTAGTTTGTCAAATGAATGATTCAGTGGACCTATGTTATTTCCATTATTTTTTCATTGAAGTATTTAATGCACCTCTATAAAACTACTCAGCCTCATGTGCAACAATGACAGAGAAAATCAGGCTCAGTGACACGATCCCAAGGGAATTGCCAGGACTGTCCCTGCCCATTTCTCTGAGCCTCTCCTCACCTTGCCTGCAGCCCAGGACACCATTTTAACCCCCCAGGCTGTCAGTCCCTGCCCCACTGATGCTTCAGGAGTGCCTGGTCCTGGTACTTTCTCCTGTGGTTCTGGTTCACAGACCAGATTTCCTGTAAAGACCCCAGACCTCCACTGAGGAGAGCTTTGTCTCCAGTCCTGCCTTTGGACTTGCCTCCTGCTTTTCCTCACCAGATCCTGTCCACGTCTCATCACCTACCTGCCTAGGACTCTTGACAGACCCTGTAATCTCCATCCCAGGATGGTCCCAACAGTGCTTGCGGGTGACCTCGGTGACTCACTCTTCCTCCCTTTTGGAGCAGGCCTGCTCTTGCTACTCCCAAGCACTCAGTTATCCTTAAGGTATATAAATATATATTTAGTTAAACCTGATATGAAAAATGGACAAAAAAATAAAACTTTCTTGTCATTAAAATCTGTTGATGAATTTACTACTGATTTCTATTACTGTTCTCAAAGTGCTAAGTGTTTAGGAACAATAGGACAAGGATGGCTACGTTACACTTTCTTACAATGGATAGATAGGAAAGAAAAAAGAACCTGGACAGAGATGAAGTCAATTAGAATTCTGTCCCTGAATTAGTCTTGATTATGAATTCTTCACATGACTTTCTATCAAACTTAGAGTTAGCTTCTGATTTTAGCTCGAGCCAAAATCAACTGAATTTATGTTTCAGTACTTTTTATGTGAAGGTGGTACTGCCCTAGTCTTCCTCTCAATCACTTGAGATGTTTTCCTTTTAAACCTATTATTACTATATTTTCAGGATGCAGTAAAAATGTCAATAATCAGTCAGAACAATATACAATTATGACACCAATTACAACCCTCTAACTAAAAAAAACATACTAAAAATTGCTCTTGCTGTCTATCAAAAGCTTCACAATAATTTTACCCAGGCTTGACATTTTCACTGTTAATATACCACTCTATTTATTTCTATACAGTAAGAATGGCCAGAAAAATCTTTTCATAATTGTATTTAAATACTAACATCACAAAATGGTTTTAAAGGATTGCTTCCATCTTTTAAATTAAAATTATTTGAGGCTCTGAATAAAATCCTTTGAAGTCCAATGAAATAAACTTTCCTGATGTTATTTTTATTGAAGAAAAGCATATTTTAGGCTGTTTGTTTGTTTTGTTAATAAAATGCAGTTATGCAAAGAAGATACTGGAATAATATTGCATTGCTATATTGTGAAGCACATGCATTATTCAACATATACTTGGGAAAATAATTCAGAATATAGCATACTCTCAGAGATACATGATAAAATAGTAAAGATAACATTTCCAAAGGACAGCCTGTGGTGTCACATGGACATTTTTGTCACAAAAGCCAGTTATATACTCGTACAATGTTTGCAATGCAAAAAATGCTTTTCTCTGAAGCTGCAAATGGGAGACAAAGTGGATTTCCTGAACACAAACAGGGTATTTCAGCAATAAGCCACCCCCTTATGCGAAAGAAATGCAGGTATGACTGGAAGTAGGGACTCCCCTCTTTATTTAACCAATGATCATACATATGAACGCTTTCCCCTGGGCAAACAACATTCATGCATGCCTGGTGCAAGCATGTGAACCCATTGTGCTGGCACAAGGTACAGGCAGGTGTCTTGGGTTCAGATAGGTTGGGGTTAATTTTCACAAGAATCTAGGAGGGGCCACAGCCTGAATAGACAACACAACTATTCAATGGGATATTCGATACCATACTGACATCATGCCCAGTATATAAGTGGGATGGGGGGAACTGGTCAGGGGAAGCATGCACATTTCAAACAGGAGGAGCGGGCGGCCAGCCAGACCTGGTGGTAGTGGGTTCCAGGTGATGAGAAGTTGCATAGTATATCACTCTTCTTATATGTTATTTCATAAGTATAATTGCTATTACTGTATCTTCTCTTTTTGTATTGTTCTATTAAACTGTCCTTATCTGAGCCCATGGGGTTTTACCTTTTTCTCCTGATTCTCCTTCCCATTCCAAAGGGTGTGGGGAGTGAGCAAGAAGGCATGTGGTGCTTCATTTTCGGCACGGCCTAAACCACAACAACAGATGACCCCAGTGCTGCACTGCCCCTGTCAGCACATCCAAGAGGTGAGTAGTAGATTGAAAGTTTTCCTATAAAAGGAGTATTTCTCAACTGTAACTTATGCTCTGGCTTCTTACATGTCTCAGAAGGTTATGCAAATGAAACATATGAATGCACAGTGACCCATATGCCTTTCTGCCCCATGGTTCAGGTGGTCATCTGTCACATGGCTACTAATGCAGAAGAAGGTGTATAGTCTGCATTTACTAAGTGTATTATGGTTTGGTCTTTTTCAAAGCAGGGAGCACTTAAACTTCAAACTCAATTCTGGTCATCAGGGTCACAAAGAAAGACAGATGCCTCAACAGTCAGAGAAGTAAAAATTTATATATTACACTATTTATGTCCTTTTCAGTTCAACCTCTACCATTAAAGAAAACTATTTAATCAGATGACCTTTACATATTCAAGTTAGATAAATGATGGGCAGTAAGCATATTTTTCAAAAACTAATTAATTACAGAGAGATAGCTGGTAAAGTTATCTGTTGGTCTTTTTATCAGATGTAAATGTCAAATTCACTAAATTCCAACTTAATGTTCACAAAGTCATCTGTTTTGGTAATTTACAACCTTATGGCACAACATAAATGCTGAATCTTTTTTTAATTTAAGTATCTGACAAACTACAAAACAAGAACAAAGACTTAATATGATGTGGAATTCTTAAAATAGAACATATATCTTCTAATATTTGTCCTATGATTTTCCATCTTTAAACCCACTATGTTGAAATATGATTCCTAGTTTTTCTGCTGTGACCACACAATTGTCTGTTACAGAACAAACAAGTTATTTCTCTTAAAACTACCAACATCCTTTGCATCTGTGTAAGACTATCATAAGGAATAACTATCATCAGATGGGCAGGGTCTGTTTTAGAGGGCATTACATTTTCTGTTTATAAAAAATTTGATCTATTAATAAACCAACAGAGCAACAACCCATTTCTTGTTAGCTACTAATCCACTCAGTAGTAACACCAATTCTAACTCTTATTTCCATAATTTTCAAAAAACCTGGGATGTGAGATGCCATATAGGAAAGATCAATAACACACATTGTACTGTGAAAATGAATAATACAGGATGGTTTGAGAAGGTAATGGTTGGGAGGAGCCCATAATGCATGCAACAATCACAGGTAATTCTACAGCTGAAATCTCTTCCAAATACCAGTGATGCATTAATTTATCACTCTCTACAAAAAGACCGGCAGAGCTTTTTTTTGTTTTAACTCATGTACCTGTTCTCATAGAAATGACTGATCTACTTAGAAATTTACTAGGTGTTACAACAAGTATCCTATCTGAAAATTGCACATAGGAGGGTTGTTTTCTAGGGTTTTTTTGGTAATACATTAACTTCTGGATTATGGACACCACCTCTACTGTATTTAATATTTCTGAAAAAATTACAAAGGTAAAAATTTCGTAATTAAAAAAAATTGGCATTAAAAAAAAATGAGAAGACAATTACTCTATTGCTAAAACTAAGCAAATACCTTTTAATGAACAAATATAACTTCTAATATGTGGAATATATTTTAAAATCCTTTCAACTGCAAAGTATAATCATCTTCCAGGGGCATGCCTCATTATTTCCTGACATTCAATGCTGACAAAATGAAATATCTCCTGCAATTCTGAAACTGTTTTGGCAGGCAGTGAAAAATGATTGAAAACTTCAGTTACACAACCTTCAAGATCAAATTATGTATTCTCTTTATTGTACTTCACTGTACTGTGCAGTAGAGAAATTGACAAACTAACTGTAAGCAAACACTCATTATAATTCTCTAGTAATTTATATATGGAGTGATTTCTCACAAAGTCAAACATATCTGTTTTATACCTTGACTGTAAATCTTTTTCAGATTTTCAGATATTCTCCATGCTTTCACTACTGCCCTGAAAATTTTCAGCTATATTCCAACGTAAAACATTCTAAAATATTTTGATACTTTTCTTGGGAGCATCAGTGATATGAAAGAAACATACACACTTTTTCAGCCAAATCTATCATAATTTTTATAACTGAAAGAGGAGCTAACATGGTGTTGTTAATAAAAAAAGGAGTTCCTCCTGTGTCCACCACCACCAGAAAGTATTTTTTTTTACAGGTGAATGTCAGAAAACAAAACTACTTGTTTTGTCACCTTAATCAATGTGTTTCAGTGACTGTGAATCACACTATTGTATGGTTTTATTTTGTCTGCGGAAGACACCTAATTTTCCGTATTTTCACATTTCTTAGAAAAAATCATAGCTTTCTCCACTTTGCATCTTAAAATACACACCAGAATTATTTACATTACCTAATTCCATCTCATAGTCCACAATGCAGACTTCTTCAGGACAATGCACAGAAAAAGCCTTACAGAAGCTAATCTGCAAAGATTAATCATGCAAAGTCTTTTTTTTTTTTACTATTAAAAAAAAAATAGGAAAGTTTCTTACTGTGACATTTCAGGGGATAAAGGTAGAGGGAAGAGAGGGAAGCAGAGGGAAGTTAGGTGGGAAGGAAGATGAGGAAGGAATGGTTCACCTGAAAGCGCAGATTAACCAATGGAAATTGAGTAAGCTTTCGACTCAACATTAGGATCCCAGTAGTAAACATCTTTTATGTGGTAGGATAATATAAAGCATATTGTGTGTCTGTTTTCCACAACACAAATACTCAGCCATGTAAAACATGCAATATAAATAAAAAAAGCCTGATTATGAAAATCAATCCTAATTACCGTTGTTCTAGATGGAATAAATATACTGGAAAATATACTTCAAATGATTTTTTAATTTCATTTAAGGGTTGAAAACACTTCTTGACATTTCTACTTACACTCTGTAAGGAGTATTTGAGCTCTAGAACACAACATGATCTAAACATTAGCAAGTGATTCTTGGGAAACAGCAAGGTAGCTCAGGTTCATTTATTCAAAAGTCATTCCGAACAGGTAGAAGCTTACACTGTGCTCCTCCATGATTCCAAGTTCTTTGCATCACAAGCTAGCTTTCTCAGTTTACAAGCAGTGTCCACAGTTTAGGTTATGCATCAATCTCCACCAGTTTTGGAGAAAGTCTTTCACCTCACTCTTTCTTTGTCTTGTACTCAAATGAAGCTCACTTACTTTCCCACTCCTACTGCATGACTATAACCCCCTCCTGCATTCTCCTCAGTAACTAGAGGAAAGCATTCAGATCATGTAACAGTGATAGAGCACAGCATCATTCTTCATTGATATGCTGTTGAGACTGAAAGAAAATTTGCAAAGATCTCTGATAAGACCTGCACCTAGAAAATTCCAGGGTCTGGTAGGAAAGGCTAACTTGTTACCCAGATTTAAAATTGTCACAGTTTCAGGTCAGGGCAGCCCCTTAGACCTATAACATGCTCTCTGTTAACCCCCCTCCCTCCCCAAAGGGAAGGAGAAAGGGAGTAAGGGAGAGAGACTCAGCTATTAGAAAAGGAAACTAGAACGGCTTTAATGAAAATTAAATTAATAATTAATAAAAATGGAATATATACAAATATATACAAAACCAGTATCGAACCCAAACCCCCTGATGGTAATTACATCACCATCACCACTGATGCTGTGGAGAAGGCACCAGGAGAGTCCCAGACTGGGCCCCGCAGCAGACGGGAGCTGTGTTCAGGAGCTGGATTCTGGTACCGGGTCCAGGAACACACAGATTGGGATCAAAGGCAGAACGGACAGAATCCTCCTGGGGTGCTCCAAGGAAGGAACCGAAAGAGGACCTGAGCCAAGCCAAGCAAAGCTGGCAAAGCAGGCCAAGAGTGGAGAAGAGTCCAGAGACCCTTTGGATCCCTCAGCTCTAAACCGAATATGACGTATATGGGCTGGAATCCCTCGCTGGTCAGTTTGGGGTCACCTGTCCTGTCCACTTCTCCCTGCAGGTACAGCCTTTCACTTTCTGCACCCCCCAATGTTTCACACAAGACCCATCAGTGGCCTTGGTCTGCACACCAATCTTTGGTAGTAACTCTAAACATGGGGTGTTATCACTGCTAGAAGCAGACACTGTCTGTGAGAACAGGCTGCTACCTTCAGAAAGTACAGTTAATTAGAAGAACTGAGCTTAAAAGTAAAATTACTCAAGAGAATTAGTTCTGTTCTCACTCAAGCCAGGACAAAAATTTGTCTCACGCACACATGACTGACTAAGCTTGGTGCCCTTATTTAGAGAAATATTTGTTGGTTAGAGATGTATTAATCTTCTATAAGTTTTTTTTTTTTTTTTTTCTAGTGTGCAATATCCTTCTGAGGTAAAAAGAGAGAAAAAAGGCACTCAGAGAAAAAAAAAGAAACATTTTAGGAGACAAAGGGTAAAACATTTTAGGAGACAAAGGGTAAAACATGTAGCCCCTGCTACATGCTGATTTCATTTTAGATGTAAAAAATTGTTTGCTTTTGTAAATGCTAAATGAGAACATTCTCTTGTTTTTTCTTTGTACTTTGTGAATTGCACATTTTCTTTAAATTTTACTTCAGATGTAATGATATGCAGAAAACCTGTCTAAATCAACAGTTAGAGTGTTCACTGTCACTCTTTAATGATTTGATTAATCAGTTCCCCTATTTGTGCAATGGATGAATTAAATAAGTATTGTCTGCAAAAATAAAGGACACCTAGTAGAATTGAAGGGTTTAATGACCATCTCAGGTACCACAGAGAAAAACCTTTTCTTAGCAGATATTAGGGCTGGTATGAAAGGAAGTTGTCAGAATACATTCCTCAATCACTAATAAAGAATATAAAATAAACCCCAAACCAACCACCCAGCACTTCAATCTTTCCTTCTTCTCATGTATGAATGATGTTCTTATCACAAAAAATTCTAGTTCACACTTATACATCTGAACTGACCCATCCTGTTGATAGTATTTAAAGAGTTCCATAAAATTTCCCAGCTATATCTGATACTCACAACACCTTTTCTGCTGCTCTCTCTGTCCCACCTCATTTACATCGTTTTTCTTGCTATTGATTTTGTATTCTGTGTGAGCTCAGATTGTAACAGTTTCTTTCAGAATATCCTTGCTCCTCACAACAAGAAGAACTGACAGCTAAAGGTAATGTAACTCTTGCAGAGCTGAAATTATGACAGCAGATTATTTTATGCTGTTTATGGCAATATGAAGAAATATTAATAGAGAAAAAAGATATCCCTTTAAAAAAGTGTTTATATTCATTATAAAGTGAAAAAAAAGTTTCAAAGGCAGCATTATTTCATTATATTGATATTGATACTAGTTGTATATCTCATTAGTACATATCATGTGTTGTACACAGTCTGTTAGGACTTTCTTTGTATGCAAAGTGACTTTTTCAAATAGAGTGGAGTATAACATTTGTCAAATCAAGAAAATGAATGTTCTGTAACGTGATTAGGTAAGGAGATCAGATTACTTGGTAACAGTAAATATCCTTATACTATTCACATTAACATCTAAAGCAATAGAAATTAAAAAAAAAATTACTTTGCATGTTAAGATACTAATCTAATACCACACAAAGTTAGGGTAGGTTATGATGCATCTCAGTCAATATGGACATCTAGGTCACACTTCTTTCAGCCTTTGACTAAAGTCTTTCCAACCAATAGGAATAAAAACATGAAGCAAGTCATTATTATTACTGTAGTCCTGCTTACTTAAAGTAGAAAACAGCATCTCCATTCTCAGTTGTCACCAGTAATAAACTCATCACCTTCAGGACTTGCTTCTGCCCCTCATGACAGTTTGAATTCATTTCTATCTGAGAAGTGTTAGCTTAGCCCTATTTCAGGTCATATATTGTATAGAGATACTTATTGATTCTTATGTGAATGGTCCTTTGTCATGTATAAAGGCCATTTCTAATAGTAGATTCCCATCTATTTTCTTTCTCAAGTGAAATGCTGCTTAGCTTATCCAGATAAATTACGAAAGCCTGCAGAGGTCTCAAAGTGGCAGCTGTTCATAGGTAGAGTGCTGCTTCACTCAGCAGACTTTCCAGAGGCTTTCAATGGATTATTCACTATATTTCCTTTAGAAAAAGCAGCTTGTAACTTAATCTGCTACACCCAGACAGATGCACCATAAAGAAATACTGAAATGGGAGTTGTGCCAATCTTCCCACCAAGACTTCACTTTATTGCTCCCAGATATATCTAACATTTTTGTTTATATTCATATTTAGGGAAATTTTTTAATTTTTAAACATATGTTAAGAGGACTTTTGAACAGTTTGCAACTGATATTTTGTTCCCATAGTCTTTAAAATTTTTATCACAGAAACACAGTAACACTACTAAATAGAAATGAAAATGTTTTCCTATTGAGTATCTATTTGCAATAAAAAATTTCTAGAAGAGAGCTAAAGTTATTTTCAGCTCTTTCATAGTTGGATAGAAACTTCTTATAAAGCCTTAAAAAAAAAATTTCTTCCTCATGAATGTGGTTGTTATGTAAATTACATAATCAAATCCAAGTCCAACTTAAAAGTGAAATGCTTAATGGCATATATTTATTTCAATCTGCAAGTTAAATTTGTACGTGTCACATAAAAGCATATTTGGGCTTGACTATCCAAAAGCTATTATTAGGCAGTAATTCAGTACTGCATTAAAGCTTGTCACAGACACAAGGGACACTGAAAGAGTAAAAATTCTGCAGAGAAAATAAGTAATTTGTAGGAATATATATCCATTTGTATTCCCTTAGAAGTTTCCTGGTTGATGGTCAAACCTCTGAGTTCAAAAACAACACCACTTAAATTGGAAGATGAAAGTAAACAAATATAAGCTGATGAATCAAAGTAAAGTAGTATCTTCAGTCAGTTCTGGTTTCCATCCTTGTTATACTTTAAAAATCTTGCTGAACAGCAGAAATATTCTTTTTTTCTTTTTTTTTTTT
>JANVCC010000069.1:1651430-1793238 GCA_025345505.1 Todiramphus chloris collaris | reverse complement strand
TTTTTTTTTTTTTTTTTTTTTTTTTTTTTTTGTAAAAGATAGCATTAAAATACCTTCCACTAGAATTAGAGCTAAATAACTCTTTTCAAACAAAGCAAAAGAAGATAAATTAACCTGCATCCAAAAGTAATTACATTCTAAAATATGCATGAATTTTGCTGATTTTTCTCAACTCTGGGCAAAGGCATGAATAAGCTTTGTCATAATACTGAGTCAAGAAAAATGAAGATATTCCTATTTCTATTAAAAAAAAAAAAAAAGTATTAACAAGGAAAAGGTGTGTTAGAATACTTTTTTAACACTGATGATGCCATTACCAGAGAAGCCCATGAAATACTGATAGCTCCTTAAATTGGGAAAAAACAAAAACAAAATTTCACTTGATTGCAGAGGAGTGGCTTACCAATTAGTTTTTTTATTTTAAACGTTCCAGCTTAGGCATTAAACTGTCTGTACTCAATTGCAAAGTGGCCTATCAAAATGTCAAGAGCATAAAGCACTAATCAACTTAGCAAAAAACAGCCCATAAAACATGTAAACCAGCACTCTGAATTTCATAATTGCTGTCTTTTACAATGTTTACTGAAGGTAATAAAATGGTCTTAGACGGTGAGAAATTTTTGCTTGTTTTCATCCCATAGTCTCACAAGTACTTGGAAGTTAAGAAGTGAAGAAATCATTGGAGAACACCATAGCCAGCAGATGTACAGTATTGTCACTCAGAGAAAGTAGCATTGGCAGGACTGATAGGGGAGATCCCAGAACAGCATTATAAATATTTCAATACAAAACCAGACTCAAGATTAAAGCAAGCAAACAAAACCCACCTAATGAATAACCACACACACAGAAAAAGAGGCACTGACTCTGTACCTGACCATTTTGAGATGTTTAAAATAAGACCAAGATGTAATTTACCTGCAATTCTGCCAAAACAAAATCCAAACAACTAAGATATGGAAAAAGTGAAATTACTTTTATCAATAGTAGAGAAGTATAGCTAGCCTCTACGTACCACTGAAAAGCCTGAACGGTAAAATTATGTGAAGGTTAGAATAAAATAAATTTTATGTATGTAATTGAAGTGCAAATGTTATTACTACTTGGAGTCACAAATCATTGTAAAATAACAGAAAAGGCATGACTTTTGAATAAATGAAGACAAATAAATACTTGATTTGAATAAAATGAAATACAATATTCACCACTATTGAGTGCATGAAGATTGAAAGAATGTAATTATTTCTTTATCATAATAAATTACCTTTCCAGCAGATATTTACAGGTTTGTTCATATAGAGGAAACAGCGAATGAAAAAAAAAAAAAAAAAAGCTGTAGAGCACAGAACTTCCATAAACTGAAACAATGGAGACTACAATAATACAAGAAAGTTCATCTGCCTTAACTGATTATCTGTACTATTTTCAAAATACCATCTTCGTGATGGAGACATTTAATTACAGGAGAATCTCTAAAGACACTGTTTTTCCTGACATGCACTTGATATATCAAGAAAATACTTGTATCTCAGACAGCTTACTAGAAATCAGGTACATCACCTGCCTCACCCTTAAAAGGGAAGTGAATGTCTATCACCCAATACTTGTCTGGAATTGTGAATACTGCAGTGACTGAAAAGGGTCTTGTTATTTCAAATATTTATTTCATGTGATCATTAAAATCTTCCTTAGTAGTCCCAACATACATTTCACAAATAAGTGCTACCAATCATTTTCTCCTATATGTAAGGCCCTACTACTGCTTCTCTGTAACCACATATTTTCTAAGATGTTTGAAAAACTGAAATTAGGCCTGTATTTGATTATAGGACTCAGGCAGTTAAAAGAATTTTACAACTTTTATAAAGTAACTGACTTGTTGCCACCAACTCTCCTCTGTATGTTGCAATCTGACATTGAAGTGAAATGTTCTGTGGAGATGACCACCTCCAATGGCATTGGCTCTTATTCACTAGTGAAAAGCATAATTTTCAGGTTTTTTTTTGTTTGGGTTTTTTTGTTCTTATGATTAGAAATTAATCAATATTCACAAAAAGGTGAATTAACATGGATGGGACTGTGTCTACTGATGAAATTGGATTATTGTTAATCTTTGTTTTAAAGACAAAATAGTATTTCTTTTGTTTATACACCTGCAACCTCTACATACTTAGTACTAATGAATGCGTGTATATAAATTTAGACCACACTGAACACTTAGCTTTTTTTTTTTTTTAAGATATGCCTGACATATCAGAACCATGTCAGAAGATATGTATCTGTCATAAATAATGGCCGTTAACTCAGATCTAGCAAAGGACTGGAAGCAGAAATCACAGAAGACAGTCAGTAAGGAAAGAATCCCTGAAAGCAGAGATGTATAAAAAGAACGTTTTATTTTTACATTCTTCATTCTTTCCATTAAAATTCTTTAAAGAGACAACTTCTGAATAATTAAAAAATAACAAAACCAAAAACAAATCACAGCAAAACAGCTTGCCTAACAAAATTACAGTCAATCTGTGTAATTCTGGAATACTCACCCACTCATATTTTACCTAGATTTAGTAGATTTGGGACTTTTCCATGCATCCACCTCATTTTCATCTACCATCTCTCCACACCACATTGGTGTTATTGGCTTAGAACAAACAGCAAATAACCTGAATTTGACTAAAACCTTTCTTCACTTTTTATTTCTTTTTTTTAAACACTATTGTGATTGGGTTAGGAAGGGAGCTGTTTGTGGGTTTTGTTTTATTTTTAACAAAGTGTATTTTTTTATGTGCCAGATACATCATTAATATGTGAAATCAATCAATGCTTTACTGGCATCTTAAAGGATTTCTGAGGAAACGAACTCATAATAATTCATTCAGGAAAAAACATAAAAGAATTTTAAATGCTTTCATATAATATATGCTAATATGCATACATTTATCATTTTCTACCTAACATTTTTTCAATTAAACTTAGTGCTCTTATTTGTAGAAATAGATACTTCACATTTATTGCAATCAGACCCTAAATGCTAGGGCTGATCATCTTTTACTCTGGATAAAATTTCCCCACACTCATATCTCACATTAAGTGGGTTTTTTTTTTTTGATTTCAGAAATACAGAAAGAAGATTTCACAGTATCAAAGATCCTTGGTTGCACGACAGCATTTCTTATGAGGTGTCACTAACAGGAATAACATTATACATTTATGAGGGAAAACAAATGGTTAGATAAATAATTAAAAGAGGGACCTTTTAAGGAATAAAAAGGAAGTATTTCTTTCATCCTGCACAACAGTACTCGCTGTCCTAGAAAATAATCTTAAAAAAAAAAGCTAACAGTGTGACATGAATTTTGACATTTGTGTGTATTTTTCTTTATTTCAAGTAACAGGAACGAGGCTAAAATCCTACCTTGTGGATGTTGATGCAAGATCCCAATGCAACCTTTTTTTAAGTGTGTCTGCCAATGTTACTGTGAAAAAAAATCTTGACAATTTCTGGAAGGATGAGTGACAACTTTCAGTTCACAAATTTGTTCTCATATGCTTTAACTATTCATAACCAGCATGTACAGCAAGAATGGAAGTAACCCATAAGCTGGATTTCATTAATACACAAGTAGTATGTAATAAAACAGGAAAACGCTGACAATTTCACACTGTTTTTTCATGCAGTTGAACCAACTCATCCTACTTACAGTAAGTGCACTTCTCTATAAGCTGTCTATCTGGTAACTGCACAAACCGCTCTGATAGTATGAATCAGAGTGATGAGTCACTAAGCATTTTTATTCAAAAAAAAAAAAAAAAAAAGAGAAGAAGAAACATTTTAAGGTATCAGAATAACTTAATTCTGTTCTTGTGATGACTACCATGATTTTATTGTCATTGAATAAGACCTACAGGATGCTACTAATAATTTTTTATGTACCTTTCAGGTCAATAGAGATTAAACAAAAATTTCTACATTAAATAAACTTCTATGGAATTTTGCCAGCAGGAAAAAAAAAAAAAAATCTGGCAGATGTAGAAATGGTAAAAGCTTCCTAAGACGACAAAAGTTCTAGAGAGATATATTAATGGGCAAAATGGAGTTGGAAGTGGTCCAACATGCATAATTATCACAGTTTCTCATATGGATCTGTAAGTTTGTCACCTGATAGGTGCTAAATTATGTGATGAATTACACAGTTGAGTAATAAACTGCACAGATATCTTGAAAAGCTTAACTACCAACAGAAAATAACTGAACCATCTGCCAGCTTTGGGAGCACATTGAAGGACATTTTGAAAACTCTGAATTAATGAACTACTTAAACCAGGATGACTTAATTTGTGACTTAGAATCAACACTACAGACACTAGAAAAATGATGAAGCAACTTTTCTTGCCCATTTTCTCAGTGGAACACTGGACTGCTTTCAAAAGTATGCATCTTAAGGCAGTATTACATATGGTTTCAGGTTGCCTTATTGTAAAACAAGCTTATCAGATAAGGATAGAATTTAGTTCTTGAAGTATTACAGATCTTCAAAAGACAAGCAAAGTAACCGTACAAGATACTAGACTTGGACACCAGAAGTCTATCATAAAGTAATATGAGGACAAATAAAATTTTGGTTGATTACTTACATGCAGATCTGACTTGAAGAGTTTTAAATTTCTCTGCCTATGAGACAAAGACAGTGTCTGTGAAAGGAGTATCTTGAAGAGGGAAAAAAAATATTTAAAATGCTATTTGAGAAGAAAATTCCTATACAACCCTAACACCGCTTGTATACAACTATAACATTCATCAAAACAGAGAGAGACGCACTCATTAAATCTAAAAAATATAGGACTGGAAGGGAATTTAAGAAGTCAATACACTTGACAGGTAAGGCAAAGCAGGACAAGTGAATCTACGTGGTAGACTCTGATCTCCAGCAAAGAGTATTCCAGCCAGCCTCTAGAGAATGTGAATGAATGTTTTTATCACACTTAGAATGTTTTGCCTAATGTCAAATTAAATATTTTCCCTTCAAATTTGAGTTCATTGTTTCTTGTTCTGTTACCAGTAGACATGCAGAACAACTGATCATTGTTTCTCCTACACTAGCAGTTCTCATTGAGCTGCTATTCACCAACATGCTGTGACTATGAGCACACATACAAGCAACCAGAGGAAGTACCACATACAAGCACCAATGGTGGAAATACTAATTCCATACTTACATTTCAGAATGTCTTTATGGTGTCCAAGTTTCAGATATTTTTTGCTTCAGGCTAAGCAAATAGAGTTCCTCTAACTTTTACTTATAAGCTAATAGTTTGTAAATGTTCTTACTGTGTTTATCTACATGCTCTACAATTTGCTATCAACAAGTATAATGCTCTGTTTCGTAAGATTTTATAGCCTAAGTTGCCTGCATTTTCCACCAATTTGTTGCATTCCAACTTATACGGTATATGTAAGCCAAAGAATGCCCCTCTCTGTGCAAGGCAAGGAATTCCAAGTTGCTCAGCCTGGAGAAGAGAAGGCTCCAGGGAGACCTTATTGTGGCCTTTCAGTACTTAAAAGAGGTCTGTAAGAAAGATGGGGACAGTCTTTTTACCAGGTCCTGTTGTGATAGAATAAGGGGTAATGGTTTGAAGCTAAAAGAGGGTACATTCAGACTACATTTATGGAAGAATTTTGTTATGATGAGGGTGATGAAACACTGGAACAGACCTGAGAGACCTGTTCACACATTTATCTATCCTGTCCTATATGGCAAAATACACACAGATGTGAGTATCTGCTTATCTTGTATATGATCATTAGAGTAAGAACAAAAAGATGAGCACTGTACAATTTCTTCAAAGATAATTAGTATCTAACTGCATTAACTGAGGTCTAAATTCTACTACCCACTTATCAAAAGCTTAAGGAGTAAATACTTTGCTGTATCATTCAATTGCTGACATCAGTACTTAGCACTATATTCTATATTTGTATTGCAAAAGGATGCATGGCCTCCATTGTTGGTGGGTTGTGGTGGGTTGACCCTGGCACGGCACCAGGTGCCCACCAATCCCTTCTATCACTCCCCCCCGACCCCCTTCAGCACGGCACTCAGGGTTTTTAATTTTGTTTGGTTTTGTTTGGTTTTGGATGATTGCTTGCTTTTTCTTTAATCTGGAATGAATTCTACTCTCCATCGAGTCAACCTAGCTCCTAAAGCTACTTCAAGCAAACAAAAAAAAATCGGTGTTTGGTTGCTGCATTTCTTTCCTCCTAAAGTTAAAATAAACATGAAATTTGACAGTTGGAAGTTAGAAAGGAATTTGTCTTTCAGTTGCAATAATTAGTAGAGATGCGTGGATGATTTCTGCCTTCCTGTGTATTTGTAGCAAATCTGTCAGCACAATATCTTGGTGCATCAGGTACATTCATGATGTCCTCAACCCTTACTGCTTCCTTTCTATAGCACATAATACTCATGACTTTTGCTCCTTTACTACAGGTCTTAAATTTGATAAAGAAATTACATAGTAATATCATTGGAGAGTGTTTTACAATCTCTGATGGTGTGCAAGTGACCTAGCAACTTTGTTAAATTAATCTTTAATGCATGTCTACTGACAATTGCACTGAAGTCCATTCTGTTGTTAACACTTCATTACTATTTACAGCTTTTTTGAGACTCATTTTTATTTACTCCAGGTAATTTTATCCAGCATCGTTAAGGTGACTTAGGTTTTAAGCACACATGCATTAGTGTGTACCACATTAGTACAAATGAGCTTAATGTAAATGTTCCTTTGTTTATTTAAATGCTATCTTAAAAAAAAAAAAAAAAAACAAAAACACAAACCAAAACAAACAACAAATACAAACAACAAAACAACACAAACCAAAAAGCAACCTTACTAAACAAGTAACACATACCTAAATTAAATAGAAATCAATTACATTTTGAAAATAAAATTTAAGCCTATTAAATTCTGTGAAAATATTTATAACAATTATTTCAGAACAACTGAAAGGGGAATTATCTATGAACTTTTTTATATTTCTAGATGTTTATGCTACTAAAACTCATCTTGCTTTAGAGAAATTATTCAATATTGTGCAAAGATCGTAATTAAACCAAGATGCACTACTGAGTAAGAGCAACCAAAAGACCAGGTATGTCTGGTCAGAGTGGCAAATTTAAAAAAATGTCCTGTCATCATTTTCATTACTGGAAAGAGTTTGCTAACCTTAATTAACAGGAAAAAAGGTAAAATATCTACTGTGCTTTTCTTGCAGGCTAACGTAAGTTTTATTTGATAGTGCCAAATTATGATCAACTAGTACAGAACAGCAAGTTATTACATGAATAATCTGCATTTCCACACACAGACTAACACCTATCTTCTCCATAGCAGCATTTTCTACACACTCAGCAAATTTGGTTGTCATAGAATCATAGAATGGTTTGGGTTGGAAGGGACCTTGGAAAGACCACCTAGTTCCAAGCCCCTGGACACCTCCAGGTGGACAAGTTTGTTCAAGGCCCCATCCAACCTGGACTTAAACACATCCAGTGATGGAGCATCCACAACACTGCTGAGCAACCTGTTCCAGTGTCTCACCACTTTCATAGTGAGGAAGTTCTTCCTAATTCCTGATTTGGATCTACCCTCCCTCTTCCATTTTGAAGCCATTACTCCTTGTCCTACCAGTACAAGCCCTTGAAAAAAAGTCTCTCCCCTGCTTTCTTGTAGGCCCACTTCAGATACTTCAAAGCTGCTATAAGTTGTTCCTGGAGCCTTCTCTTCTCCAGGCTGAACAACCCCAACTTTCTCAGCCTGTCCCTGTAGAAGAGGTGTTCCAGCCCTCTGATCATATTTGTGGCCCTCCTCTGGACCTGCTCAAACAGGTCCATGTCCTTTTTGTATTGGGGTCTTCAGAGCTGGACGCAGTACTCCAGGTGGGATCTCACAAGAGCAGAGTAGAGGGGGAGAATCATTTCCCTTGACATGCTGGTCACGATTCTTTTGATGCAGCCCAGGACACGGTCGGCTTTCTGAGCTGCACTTGCACATTGTTGGCTCATGTTTTGGTTTTCATCAATCAGCACTCCCAAGTTTTTCTCCTTGGGACTGCTCTCAATACACTCATTGTCCAGCCTCTATTTGTGCTTAGGATTGCCCAAGCCAGATGCAGGACTTTGCACCTGAACTTGTTGAATTTCAGGTTGGCATGGGCCCACCTCTTCAGCCTGTCAAGGTCCTCCTGGATGTCATCCCTACCCTCCAGCATGTCAACCGCACCACATAGTGTGGTGTCATCCGGAGACTGAGGGTGTACTTGATCTCACTGTCTGTGTCACAGATGACATTTTATTTAGTATTTACCAAGACCAGCTATCCTTTCACCTTTTTGACAGGAGTAATAGGTAACTTCATACACTTAAGATTGTATTACTTTATGCTGAGTGAGTACACTTCAAATATGTTACTCTTAAGTAAATATATATTTTATTTGTAACTGCTTTTTAAACAATGGTGCATTGCAGATCAAATATACTCCATGGGCTTACTATTATGTGCCTGTAAACTTCAGTCTAACAAAATGATATCACTTTGGTACTCTTCTTTGAGAGTCTCATACATAATTGGACTAACTAATCCAGCAGGGCTGCTTTCTACAGAAAGAGACTGAATTCAAGAGCCACTTTAGAAGACACTATGGAAATGATTCACTGAAAGGGAAAGCTGTAATGGGTAAAGTGCTATTCTCATCCAAATAAAAACAAAAACACTATGCAGAAAAGTGTACTTCAGGAATAATCACAAACTAATTTACACAGAGAGGGGGGAAGACTACTGACTAATTAATTACTAAAACGAAGAAGCAATGGAGGCTTTGTGGCACCAAGCATAGTCCAGGGTACAATGTAAGTCCCAAGAGATACATGCCTTTGAGACTTCACACAGACTGTTAGTCAAAGAGTCAGACAGGTCCAGAAATGGTGGGATGAAGTACTTTTGGAAAGCAGGATCAGAGCTACAGCTTTGAAAGGATGGTGCTGCATTGTGACTTTTCATCATAGCACAACAGCAAATTCGTTTCAAGCTGATGGAATTAAAACCACAGTGTGCAAAATTTTTCCCATCATCTGCAGATTATAAAAGACAGCTCATATATCAACGGCAAAAATACTTAGTATTTATATGTCCTTTCTTTAAAAGTAACCTATTAAGAAAATTCTGGAAGATAGTAACATATTCTTTTCATCTTTATAGGCCCCTTACAATACTTGGCTATCTACCAAGAATTTTTGTAAGAGGAATAAAAGTCCTAAAGCAATTCACAATCATCATCTAAATGGGAAACCATAACCAAAATATGTAGGGTTAATATTATTATGATCTATGTTTCTGTGGTGTATGTTTAATCTTGTAAATGAATAAAAAATTATTTATTTAAAGAAAGCATGTTACACTTCCAATGAATGCTTTCAGCTGTATAGAAGATTATTTTATTTTATTAGTTATATTGTTTTCTACTACAGTACTTGACTCAAATTTTGCATGTAAACTGACTACCTCTGAATGACACTTTTTGTCCTTTCTATTAATTTTGCTAATTTCCAATTGATTACAAACCCCATTAATTAAATTTGTCTAATGTTACCGAGTAGACAATGTAAACTGTGTACCTTCTCAGAAAATTAACTTAATTACAGCATCTATTTCACTGAAAATAATTACTGTTTTCAACAGAGACAAAACATGCAGAAAATACAAAATGATGAATGTAGCGTATTTGTGATACAACTGTATACTTACTTTATTTAGCAAAACATTACAAGAAGGTTTACTTTTTCCTCATGAATTAATTGTCTAAATGAAGTTATATTTCATTCTAAGTACTTCATTAATTTTGGTAATTATTTCCTTTATTGAATACCTTCAATATTTTTATTTGATTCTGAACGCTCAGTAGCGCTTGCTACTTAAACATCGCAGTAGTAATAAATCTTAAAGGCCAACTATGAACTAGAAACAATTAAGACCCTTGAATGCATTATGCTTCTCACAGACCAGAGAACTCAACATTATCTTGTATTAGTTATGCTCAGCTAAACATACCCACAGTCCAATTGTGTTACTTCAACAGCTCCCAACAACAAGCCTGGTCCAGATAATTAAAAAACTGACAGAGTAAATGATGAGCCCTTAGCTTTGTCCTCTACCACAGTGGACATTTGTAGAACAAATCTGTCTCATCCCTCGGATAGTAGTAATGATGAAGTATGAAAATAAGAAAGGAATATAAAACCAGATTTGAATTCTGTTCAACTAGAGTATGTGGAGAAGAAAAAATTATAGGGAAGGCTGCTTCATTTTTTATACCTGAGATTACCCTCAACAGCACATTTTTTGATGGTTATAAAAAGTTTCACAAACCCCATGGTGTTAAGAAAACTTATGAATGACCAATACTTTGCAAAATGTATCAAACAATAATGAGTTTTACTTTGAGTAGGTGACTTGAAGACTTCAAGACTCTGGACTACCAATATACAGTTTTCCTGTGGTGGGTCTGGCTGAGCTGCTTTCCCCCATCCATCCCTCATGCTGCAGTACTGGGAGCTGGAGGGTGTTGATAACACACCCGTGTTATGACTGCCACTGCTCACACAGCACCAGGCGCTGGGGGGGCAAGATGGGGGAGGAGATACAGCCGACCTGAGCTGACCAGTGGGATATTCTGTACCATATGACGTCAGCTCAACTATAAAGGGAGAGGGCAGGAGGACGATGCAGGCGCATTCGGCTTTGTTGTCTGAGCAACCGATACGTGTTCTGGAGCCCTGCTTCTTGGACTCGGCCCGACATCGCCTGCGGATGGGAAGTAGAGAATAATATCCTTAGCTATCATACCCACGGCTCCTTTCTTTCCATCTTATTCTCTCCCTGCGTGCCGTGCTGATGGGGGGAGTGATAGAAGGGCTTGGTGGGCACCTGGTGCCCAGCCAGGGTATACCCACCACATTTCCATAATGTTTTTTATGTGTTTCTTTTATGAATTAAACATCATTGTTTCCAAATTTCACTGCTAGAAGCCAACAGATTATTAACACCCACAAATTACTCTTATGTGTAACCAGGAATATATATTATTAAACCAGGAATGGTGAATAATATTATTTAACCATGAATATTTATGGTTAGTGTGGAATTAGCCACGAAAATAAACACCATATCAACTCACTTACTGTGATGATTCTAGTATTGCAAGATGCTGAAGAAGTATCAACAGCGTATTACAGGTTTTATCAGTATAGTTCTCTTTTCAGACCCATGAGATGCTTTCTGTTTCTGCCAAAGAGATTAATCACTCCTTTTTCAAGTCTGAAAAGAGGATGGCCTGTACCCTCCTCCTCCTATCATCTTCTCATCACACTTTCCCTCTTTACCAGAAAGTAAAAGACATGTTCAGCTTTATTTCAAGTAAGAAAATAGACAAAAATTCACTAAGCTATCTTGAGGGGAAAGAACCCCAACAGTCTGACCTACTGCCCAACACCATTTTCCAGGTTTCTTGATTGTCTTCACCTTCTACTCCTATAGCTTAGAACTCTCTTTCCAATTGTGGTAGGTTAATCTTGGGTAAGGGACAAACTCCAACTTAGCAACTGACATGCTCCACCTTGTCAGCAGACCAGGGTGAGAAAATCAAATAAGCTCATGGATCAAGATAAAGACAGGGAAACCTACTTAAACACTTGATGTATTTTCTCCTATATGCCAAAATATATGCAGATGTGAGTTTCAGCTTATTTTGTATCTGATCATTAGCGATCAAAATCAATTACCATAATGGGCAAAACAGGCTTGACCTGGGGAAAATTAATTTAATGTACTATGAATTAAAATAGATGTGGGGAGTGTGTGAAACAAAAATCAAATGTTAAAAAATACCTTTCTTCTCCTGTCTCCCAGACACTTCACTTCTTCACTCCCAGCTCTTCCACCCCATCTCAGTGGTGCAGGGGAGAGTTTATGGGGTTACATGGTCAGGACTTTGCAGTCTCTTTGTTCCTCTTTCCCTCTCATATGTACCCCTGCTCCAGCATGGGCTCTCCCTTGAACACTTTGGTGCTTTAATTCCTGTGCTATATTCAGACACAGGCCAGAATGACACACTGCAGTTATGATGGCAAACTACCAAATTCTGAAAGATGCAAAAGGATGTAATCCTGTTCCCAAAGCACGCTCCTTTCTCTCCTGTACACTACCTGATGATACCCCACATAAATGTCTTTATTCCTGTTTGATATTAATGTTCCAGACACGATCTCTCTCTCAAGTACTTTAAGTTATTCAGAAAATGCAGTATGAAGGAGTTCTGGCCAAAATGTGTTACGTTCTACATGACAACAGATAAATCATTCAAGTAAACCAGCATATTACATACTACCCTACACATATTTTATCTTTTTTTTTTTTTTTTTATCCTGTGGTGTTAGCCTATAGCATTTAAAATTCTGAAAATTTGCTTTCCTTTAGTTCATACAAATTTTAACAAAAGGTCTTCAATAATTTTTTTCATGTTGCTACTGCGATGAAAGTAAATATCTTTTTTTTCCCACATGGAGAAAAAGGGAGAGTCCAATGATTGTTTCCTACCTGTCATGAGAATGAAAGGAAATATGTATGTCATTATATATGTATATGTTTGTTCACCACAGTATGCTACAGTAATGTAGATGTTCCTGGCATTAGTAGTTTTATATGTTTTTTATTTTTAAAAGCTTACATTTTTTTAAGCTAATGTTAGTCTTCTCTGAACTGGTTTTCCATATAGTCAAGGTTGTGACATCCAAAATGAAATTATTTTTCCTCAAGTCAGTCTGTTTTGCCTGTGATGGCAATTGTTAAGGGACCTCCCTTGTTTTATCTCAACCCACAAATGTTTCCATCTTCTTTTCTCCCCTGATCCTGTTGAGGGGTACTCAGAGGGTGGCTGTGTGGGTGTCTGTCAGTTAGCCATGGTCAACCCACCATATTGTTAAATAGTGGAGACTGATGACAGTAATAGGATAGTCTACTTGGTTTGTGAGATACAAGCACACAGTCTACATCTCAGTACATGTATGTGAGAAGTTCTATCATGAAAAGCATTCAGAAGATTTGGACACAACTCTGAAAAGCACTGCTTTGGAAGCAACTCCAGGCTACTATGAAGCATTATCCAGAAGGTTCAGTATTGGAGCTGTGAAGAAGGAAGTTTTTGTAGGAATGGCTGTTCCACCACTGTGACAGTGCTGCTGCAACCACTTTGATCATATGCTCTAGTGACTAAGTGTGAATGTAAATTCTAATAGTCAATCAGGACTCAAGAGACAAAAGTATTAAAGGACTGAAACATATTCTTCAAAGAGACAGAGACAAGAAAATCAGTCAGGATCCTTGTGGCACCATTCAGTGTCCACTTCTAATGAAGTATAAAAGTGGGAGAAAGACACTTCTAAGTAAGTAAGGTCATGTTCAGAGTTTCTAAAATTAATTTAATGTGCATTTCAAACAAGATTTATATAATGAGTGTCAAGATGATTTTCCAAATAAAATCTACTTAAAACTGGTGATTTAGACCTATTCAGAGTTTATCATAACAGCATTTTATTTATTAAATTGAGTATTAAGCATTTAAGACATTTCTAAAAGAAATGCATGCATGGTCACTTAATATTTTAGAGTTTCTGAAAGCTTCATATCTGATATATCCCTCAGTCTTAAGTGAATAGAAGTAGTTTAGGAGAAAAATGTAACTGGAAAATAGTGTGTCTGACAAAAACAGTACTTTTAAAATACATCCAGGGGCCTTCCAGACAAAAGAAAAAGAGCAACAAGTTCTCACCTCTGTGCTTTCCACCTTTTCTGTTGAGGAATGGAGGTGCATACACACATCTGTGCACATGTTTTGGAAAGGAAACTTGCTTTCTGCTCAAGCTGGCAAAGTTTGTGGGCATATTCAGTCTTACAGAAGTACCAAGCTCTTGACAAATCTATCTCCTCTTTAATTCATATGGACAAGGTTGAAGACATGTTAAAAATAATTTAAAAAACCAAACCCAAACCAAACACACCACCATCACACCTGCAGCTATTGAAGTATTGCCTCTGCTGCACAGAAAGCTACTTCTGCCTATCACCAGAAATGTGTTCTTTGTTTAAAGGTTTCACTGTGTGTATATTATTACTTAGACATGTTTTAAAAGACATTTTAGAAGATGAAAGCAAGCCCTGGACAACCAGTTATCTCACTCTGCAGGTGATGTAGAATTATGTCACCAGTGGTCTATCCTATGCTTACTAACATTTTTTTAATGTTTATTTAAGTGATGTCAATTATTGAATATATGAATTGGTGATGATTAGAGCATAAAGATACCCATCTATCACTTCTTTTACAATTTTTTTTTTACCCAGACTTCACTGGATACTCAAACTATACTGCCAGACATTAATTTTCCATTTCTATGCAGCTCCTACAATCCAGTTACAAATTGTCAACTGCACAATAAAAGTTGAGAAGAATGACTAATCTAAGAACTACTAAACATTAATTGCTTTTAGCAGAATATTCTTGGAATATTTATTTTAGCAAATAAGTAAAGCCTAGATTCTTAATAAGTCACAGAAGTGACACCTAGTCCTGAAGGTGATTCAAATCAGCATTAACTTCACACCTTCAATGTACATTATTATGCAATGCAAGGCACTAAAATGTTGCGGCAGTGCAAAAAATAACAAATTTGAAGTGAAAGTTAAAACATTATTTCTCTCCAAGCTCTTCACATCCTGTTGCTTTTATAGCAGAAGCTTGAAAACAGTAGTGAAATATCAGCCATTTTGTCTTCAAAATCATTGTTATTACTGTAGAAAATTTCAGAGATGCTTAAATGAAGAAAGGTTTTATATATAGATACGCAACTCTATCATACTACCAACAGTATTAATTGATCAGGAATCACTAATGAAACCATATTTGTTAATAGCACAGTAATGTGACTTTTTCTACCAAATTCAGAAATTCTTCCAATAAATTATCATCAATGAAAACACAAATAGTCAGCACATTGCTGCACAATCCTTCCAGATCCTTGACCACGTTTACAGCCTTTCACTGCAGTTTGACACTCTGACAGAATTGTACCTTGTGAGTTACTGAAGAAGCGGAGACAGCACTCAGTATTTGGTGTCTGTCCCTTGCCTAAAATTCTGTATCACTACCCTGTCTCTGTCACAAGACTTGAAATAAGGGTGTGCTTAGTGTCATCACGCTAGATTGGTGGATACACTTCAGTGAGGAGAGAATACACACTTCAGCATCATGTATGAGCTCATAGCTGCATACTTCACAAGCCTACTCTCTCATCTGCTTTCAAAATAGATCAGTGTGTCCCTATGGGTTAATGGTACAAAATGGTAGGTTGTTTCTATTTGCAGTTTGTGCTTTTTCATGCCATAAATGTTGGTATTTATTTACACCATGCAAGTGAAGTAAAGATAGCACTCATTTTCTCCTTTTCTCATAATATGATTTTTTAAAAATTATATTAATAATGTGAAGAAAGCAGCATTTTAAGCAGCAAACACATTAAGAAGCTTATGAGGTTAGATAGTATTATTCAATGTAGAAAGAGAGGTCTGAATTTGTCACTGGATTCCTTAGACACCAAAGAAATTATACCTGGAATGACTACACCCTTAATCTTAGTTTTCACGTCTTCATTTAATAGATTTCTTTAGAGTTTTCACTAATATTTTCAGAATAACATTTGGCAGCAGACCCCAGAACACTATTAGAATCTTTATGCAAAATCCTCTCAGGTCCAAAAAAATCAAGGCAAAAGATAATACATAGATTTTTAACCACAGCTAATTGGTTTACTCCATGACACATAAAATGGCAAAATTATTTCAACCCAATAGTCAATGTATTGGAAATTAATTTGAACTAAGGAATTAGACTGACCAAAGGAAGAGTGTTACTGTCATGTTTGCAATAATGAAGATCATAACAGCACTTATGATAATCTAAAATCTGTCTGGAATCATTATTTGAAAGAAAAAGGTTACATAAATGTTTCTTTAAAATATAAATTAAGCATAAAATGAATTTTTATTTAAATTCTATATTGCAAACTTTTTGCAACTCCAACACCAGTATTACGATGGAGTGGTTCTTCTATGTTAAGTAAAGTAGATTCAATATAAAAGACAACAACTGACTCAGATAAGGTGATGTTGATTTTCTGTCTCAGGTGACCCTTTAATACTGTGGGTATCATCAAAGGCCCAAGCAAAAAGAGGCCCACTAAACAATCAAATCTTTTCCAAAGACTACAAAGAGTGCATCAAACCTTAGTATTGTCCATGAAACCAAACATATCACAATCCTGTGGTAACTATCCTGCAAAAAATAAACAAAACAGGAACATATATATTCATCTACAGGGTTCATGAGGCACAGGGGGGGATAGCAATATTGCCAAAATACAAAGCTTAACTTGGCCATTATAATTAAAGCTTGTTACTTGTCAAGCTAACAAAGATGTCAGAGTAAACAAGAACAATAAAAAGATTCCTAATTAAAAACAAACAAACAAACAAACCAAAAAACACACCACACAATTTCTTATATCCAAGTGCCTGATGCCAGGCATATTAAAGTGGTAACAGATTTGCATTGCTCTAATGACTGGTCTGCAGTTGGGTTGCTCATTAAAATATTGCTACAGTACTGTGGCAAGAACTTTATAAACTGATTTTACAATAATTATGAAATTAATTCCATTCACACCCTGGCAGGAAAGAAAAAAAAAATTCTATTTTGTGAAAATCAAACCAAAATAACCAAGACATTGCCCCTGTTACTAGTCAAAGAAATGACAAATGTGTTACAGCCTCACTAAAAGCTACATTCCTTAGTACCAGAACAAATTTTCTATTCAGTGGTAGTTTTCTATAAAGATACTTTTTCTAACACTTCTTCGCTTCTATATTTATCATCCTCATGCTCTTTATCAACTCTAATCATTCAGTCAGGTAGACGGAGATTGGACACATAAAAAAGTTGTACAAAAAAAGATTTTACATACAGTATAATTAACTTCATATAAATCATGCCCTTTACTCATATATTCTTATCAGCAAATGTTACTGTGGTTAAAAACTGGCTAAAAATTACTTTGATTAGTTTTATTTTGTTACTCAGCTGTCTGTTAACACTGAAGCCTCAATGCAAGTGATAATGAGAATAATTGAAAATATATCTACCTCCTACCAGATTATAAAGCAATTAGAGCATTTATTAAAGTAGTATATACAGTATACTGTTATTTAAAAATAACATCAGAAGCCCCTACTGAAAATTATAAATAATCTTTATTGATGAATGCCCTTAGAGGAGAAGTATAAAATCTATGATGGTCTTTTATATCTTCTTTAGCTTTAGAAGAAAATAAGGTATTTTGCTTTTTACATTTTTTGTAATCTGAAAATAAGATGATTGTCAGAATTTAATTTTGCTTTCCATATCTGTGTAGTTATCACCATTCAGGAACTTACTCAGAAATCAGCCTCACTTATGTTACACTTCACACAGTAATGTTGAACTTGAGAATATTTTTGTTCACAACTCTTACTGTGTTCCTCAAGAGGGGATTCCTACTTCCTGAAGTCTTGCTTCCAGAATTTCAGAGTAGCTACTGGGGCCACAGCATTTTACAGGTTTTAGAAATGGGAAAAATGGTAATCTCCTGGTTCTTCAATGATTTTCTCTCTTTATTGAGTTGGAAGAGCTCTGAAGAAAAGATGAAAAATTATTTCCAACTAATGTGTTTATCCAGTAACTCAACCAGTACTTTGTGTGTTTAATAATTTACTTTGATTCTTTTAATTTGTCTAGCTTACCTTCATTCTTTCAAGTTGGTTGTTCATCAGCTATATGCTCTGTCCAAATGGTAGTAAGTTTTCTGACTTAGTCATTGCATTGTATTAAATAGAAGATAACATTTTGAAATTTAAACTAATAATCACAACATGTCCCAGCTTTAAAAAAAAAAAATGGGAAATTCTGTCCTATTACTAACAGCAGGAAAATATAACTCTGTCCTACTCACATCAAAGAGTGGTGCCCCTCCAGCCTCATCAGGACAACTACTCACTCCACTAAGAAAACTGCCTTTTTCATCTCTGCTATATGAAATTTCTTAAAAACTGCCACCTGGGTGTGAGATCCTTAGAAGTAATCTGACCACTACCCTGCATCTGCTGGTCCAGCAATATCTGGGTTCAGCAAGAAGCACATCCAGAAGAGGGCTATGAAGATGATCAGAAGGCTGAAGCACCTCCCCTATGAGAACAGGGGTTGTTTAGCCTGGAGAAAACAAGGCTTTGGGAAGACCTTATAGTGGCCTTCCAATACTTAAAAGGGGACTACAGGAATAGGATGATGGGTAACAGTTTCAACCTGAAAGACGGTAGATTTAGATTAGATATTAGAAAGGACTTCTTTACTGTGAGGGTGGAGAGACACTGAAGCAGGTTGCCCAGAGAAGTTACGGATGCCTCCTCTCTGGAAGTGTTCAAAGCCAGGTTGTGTGGGGCTTTGAGTAACCTCATCTAGGGGAATGTGTCCCTGCCCATGGCAGGGGGTTGTAACAAAATTATTTTTTAGGTCCTTTCCAACTGTTGGAAGCACAAGGCACAAAAAAAGTAACAAAGCTCACCACTGCTGATAAGTATCTAGTGTCTAGAGCAGACACTGAGGCTGGGTGGAGATTCAGTGAGTCCCTGTCAATAACACCGAGGAGGAATGTGGTCCTGGCCTCCCCATTCTCCTGCTTATCATGGCAGTCCCACCCACACATGTTACACAACAGTAGAAAATGAGGTGTAAACGTTAGCCCCATTTCAGAATTACACCAAGTCCTAGGGACAGGTCAATGGGTTTGTCCTGCTTGCCCTCCCCAGAAGGGACGCCTTTTTGATAATCCCCCGGGCGATTACGTTTGTAATTACTATTATATTTTAGAGCAATACGGCTCTAAATCAGTAAGATTTCATCAATCTTAAAGAATCTGTATATGTTGCAAGTGTAAATAAACTGTGTTATTCGTGCATCTGCCTGTGTCTTGTGAGTGCAACTGGACCTACAGCACACAGGCTGTTCATGCATCTGGTGCCAGACCTACAGCAACATTGAACCTGGCATACCTATTAAGAGAGAAATCCAGCTGCCCCTAGCCCTGAGGATCCGCTAGAACACAACGGGATTTATCTCTTACTAAACTTACCCTTCACATAACGCCAACCCAAACCACTCTATGATCTCTGGTTTTTTTAGATCTTAAGTGTCCCCAATGCAGAGGACACTGTACCAGCAGAAAAAAAACCCAACAAACCAACAACCAAAAAAATCCCCCAAAAGCTTCTGAACACTAAAAATATAGGAAATAATAAATGGGATGAACAGCAACAATGAAAACATACTTGAAAGGATTTTGGACCTTAAAAATTGCTACCACATCATGAAAATCTTATCTGCAAGGGAAGACTAGCATACCCAGTGTTATGAAGATCTCAGATACACAGTCTTTCCACTATATATATATATTTTGATATATTAGATATATAGGTGATAACTGTGCACTTGTCAATTTTGTCTCAGAAATCTCAGGAAAAAAAATAAATACAGAAAGTTCAGACAGCAGAGCCATAGATGTCTGTAACAAGAATCAGGTCACTTACTGCCATCAGGGTATTCACAAATTGTTTTAGGAAACCACAGCTCCTGTGAACAGCACAATTACTCTGAGCCAAGTTAAGTGCAGGATGCTGTTGAACTAGTCTCCTTTCTGTCTCCTTTCACAGCCACTGTCAAAAGATCAGCATTCAGTAAGGGCAGTTCCTTCAATGAGGTGTACAGTGGCAGTAGTGCTGGACAGGAAGGGGGTAGAAAAAACATCTGAGAGCAGGGAGCTTTTAGCTTTTAGGAGCTGCTTTAGCAGCAGCCTGTATTTAACTTTGATTAAAAGCGCAACTAGAATTGGAAACTAACTGAAGATAGTCTATTGGCAAACAGTTAAAATGTATTCAATTTTTTTTTTTTTATCTGGGATATCATTACCAATTGTTCATTGCTATTATTTTTACACTCATCTGGGAAATAACATGGGAAACTTTAATTTCAATTGTTTTTTGAACAGATAACTAGCATTAACTGTTGTGTTGTGCATAAATTTGTCAAAGAGTGATAAGGGAACTGAATTAAGGAAAATTTTAGATCAACAACCCTTCATTGATCCTGGTTGATTAATGAGAAACATGCAATTCAGAAAGGATTTAAAGTGATTTTAGAAGTTACCTTTGTAGAACATGCATGATCCATCTGCAGTTCCTCAGCAATTACTTTGGTTTCTTGAAACTGACATTATTTTATAACAAAACAAACAAAAAACACATTTCCTGTAATCTGCTACCGTTGTTTGTTATTATTTAATTACAGTCATAATTCAATTCAGCATTCAATACCAACAACAAAAAGCATTCAGAAATTATAGGACAAATCACAAGCTTTAGTTTAAAACCAACGTGATTTCTTTCTCTTGAACCATGTTTTGTGATTTTTTTTCATGCCTAGTATTAGTTCATACTTTCAGGCAGAAACACAGAGCTTTTATTTTAAATAGAAATGAGATGACCCTAGGATTTGTAATTTTGAAAATGTCATGTTCAGCGACATGCTTACATCTTGAAAGTTTATTGAAATGCCAGAACTGCTGTACTAAGATGTGCATTTAGTTTGCAAGAAACGAAATGCAAATTATTTTACAAGTAAAAGTGGGCTTGTAGTTTTGTGTAACACCATGGGATGATAAAAAGCAATATAAACATACAGGTAGCTCTAAGGAATCAAAGCAAATGCTTTAAAATTGTCTAAGAACATCAGTATCTATATGCAACTGTTACCAAGTTCACTCACACTGTGCAGATGGCAAAACAAAGAACAAAGCCAAAAATTATTTCATGTCCTCTAGAAACCAAGAACCAGTAAAATTCCTCCACCATTCTGTATTAATTGCATGTCCACAAGGCAGCCAAGAAATTCTACAGAAGTTACATGGCTGACAACTGTCTTTCCAAATAATAAATATGAATGTATGATTAATGTATTATTCAACTTTCAAACCAGCAAAGAAAATTTCATGAAACTGTATATTTACACATTTGTAAGATGTCAAATAATTACTCCTAGAGCAGACATTCCATCACAGTATAATCTTTTTTTTCCAGTGCAACAGTTACTACTGGAATGTGAAGGAAAAAATGCCACTGGAAGACAAATGATGAAGCAAAGAAATGGTATCACATAGTATTAAGTTAGTAGTTGACAATGGTAAAGAAATTACATGTCGCATGGTACACAACCAGGATCACAAAACACAGCACATTTAACCAATCTTCTGTGGTTAGAAGAAGGAATACCAACTTGTGTTAATAAAAGCAATTTTTATATCTTCTTAACTTTTTTTTACATCTGTGCATGACAGATTTTAAATATTTGACACTATAACGTTTAAATTCCTGCTGGTATAGATTTGACAAAGTAATTTTTTTTTTTTTTTTAATTTTTTTAAGGAATGCTGGATGGGGCCTTGAGCAACCTGGTCTAGTGGGAACTAGATGACATTTAAGGTCCTTTCCAACCCAAACCATTCTATGATTCTATGATCTGGTCTCATGACAGAATAACCACAGAACACTTATTAGCATAAGAATTCCATGACTGCATGCACCTAAATAGTCCAATGGGCTTCACATTACTTGTGGGTTTTGTCTGTCATATTAGAGTTTGCAGATTGTTGCTGGAAGGTACAAGAGCAATGAGAACAGTTTAAAAATCAGTACTGTTGCAATCTCACTTAGGTATTTTTAGAAGTTTTAGGTAGAATGAGACTCAACTGTAGAAGTCATAAAGAAAACTAAACAAGAATTACAGAATTATGCCTATGAAATAAGAATGGTAAACATTGTACTAGTAATTTTTGGTGTCTGAATAATCACATATATAAAAAACCCCTCTATTGTGAAGTAAATACATGTGGGTAGCCACATGCAATAGTCAGATATCATTTTTAGTGTCTGATGTACATGAATTCTTTATGAATTACAACTATAAAGAAAAACTGAAAACCTGGACATGCTTAGTTTAAGCATACGCTAATTTACCTAGGTTTCAGGGTAAATGAGTGAATAATTTCAAGTAACAGGACTCAGTCATGTTAATGGACACTAAATCAGATGCCAGGTATGATACTTTAAATGTCAACATCATTAACCTTATTAATTATTTCACTATCAAAGGAAAGGTAAAAGAAGGTATATATCACATTAAAAGAATCACCCTGGCTACTCTTGCATTCTGCTTCTTAGGGACAACTCTTCTAGTAGATGGTGAGGCTCAGAAGCAGAGACATAATTTAATCACTCTAATGCTTAATTTTCAGTTATAGACTATTACTACTGCATTAAAATTAAAAATAAATATGTCTAGAATTCTCTTATATCTAATTAAAAACCTTACCAATTCATTTGTCCATTATAGAAGGAATGAAGATAGAAAAAAAAAGAAACAGAATGAATGGTTTACAGAGACAGACAAGCAGATTTGGTAAAGAAGAATTCTGTTTATCCCAAAGAAGAGTTCAAGGCTTCTCTTTGAGTAATTATCTCTGTGATTTCATCACCACCATCTCACTATACATGGTTGGACTTGGTGATCTTAGGGATCTCTTCTAGCCAAAATGATTCTATGATTCTGTGCCCAGACATGCTCTTCTCAGTGGTGCCCAGTGACAGGACAAGAAGCAATGGGCACAAATGGAAACATAGGAAATTCCAGTTAAACAGAAGAAAACACTTCTCTTTTCTTTTCTTTTTTTTTTTTTTTTTTCTGTGAAGGAGGTCAAACACTGGAATAGGCTCCCCAGAGAGTCTGTGTATTCTGCATCCTTGGAGATACGCAAGCCCTCAGTGACTGTGGTCCTGGGGAATCTGCTCTAACTGACCCTGTTTAAATAGGGGGGTAGCCTGAGGCAATCTCCTGGGGTATCCTCAAAACCCAGTCATTCTGTGTTGCTGTCAAAGTAGTCAAAGAGAAAAGAGCACATCACCCCTTACCTGAATGATATCAGCTTTGGAGTTGACAAAATGAGAATAAACAATGATCATTCTGTCTATAGGGAAACTGGAAATGGTAACAATGAGTTTTTAGAGAATACCTTCAGCCAGATAAGGTGCCATACTGTATGTGAGAACATGAAAGAATAAAAAAGAACATTTTCAATATAAAAAAACCAAATAAAGTTAATATTGTTTCATTTTAAATTGTAATATTTTCAGAAGCCTATATATTGTGTGAAAATATCCAGACCACTATTGCATCTTATTCTACCACTAAACTGAAGACTCAATAAAAAGAGATCTACTTATGCTTAATGCTCTGATAGGGGGATTGGACTAGAGTTCCCTTCCAACCTTTACCATTCTGTGATTCTGTGATAATACTGAATTTGTCTTGAATCAAAAAGACAAACTGCAACAAATAGAATGTTTTTAAAAGAAGGAAGCTTTGAATTGGATCCCAATGTTGTTGCTGAGTAGTGCTTGCACAGAGTCATTTTAATTGAAATACCTTTAAATTGTCGTAACCCATGATTTGAGTTGAATATTATAGGAATTACTACAGCAGGAACCGCCTGAACCAATGCAAGACAAGACTTACAAGAAATAGCGCAAATGCAGCACTGATGTGACTTGAGCTGTCTTTGGTGCCCAGTAATTCCATGCAACACACTGCCTCTCCTGTCCTGAGTGAGCACCATAATAGATGGATACCAAAGTCATGAATTACATTAACTCAATGGACATTTTACACACATTTCACAGGAGAGGTCTGTAAAGTAAGGGAATAATATCTGTGTATTTTGTTAAAGGATGGGAAGGGGGGTGGTGATGATTAATGACGTTGAATTAGATGGTGTTGGTCTTGAGCATGAGATGTAAATGATACAGAGTAAGGGGGGGAAGAATGTGCAGGTTTTTGCTGGGATAGAGTTAATTTTCTTCATACAGCTAGTAAGGGGATATGTTTTGGATTTGTGATGAAAACAGTGTTGATAATACAGGGATGTTTTAGTTAGGACAGCAAGACACAATTGTGGCATAGCAAAACCAGAAAAGGCTTGTAAGACTACAAAAGATAGAATTAAATGATAACCAGCGTCTCTACAGATGGTACAGACATTGAACTGAGAGTGTCCCAATCAATCTCAAAATTCAATTCTGAAACCCCTGAATCACCAGGTAAAGCCCTTCTCTGAATGGCTGTCTTGGAGAAGCATTCAATGCTCTGAGTTATCAGCAGACAGAATTCAGCTAGCAGAGGTAATGTTGCAATGCTAGTCTCAATAAAGTACTTAAAAAATTTCCAAGACACTGTCTGTTTATGCACTGTTGGAGTTCCAAGTAGAAGCTATTTTCAAGTTTTTGAAAGTTACAGAGACTGGAAAGAGAGATCTTTTCTTCTGTGAAGAATAAAGAATAAGAATGCATACATTTTACAAGGTAAAGACAGGAAATTATTTACTATTCATTAAAAAAAAGTTTTACAAAGTTGTGAACACTCACACAATATGTATCTACCACCTCTATACTCTGAGCTCACCCATTATCACTGGGTTTCCCAATAGGAAGAAAAGAAAGTAAAGATCACGTCACTAACCTCCTAGGATGATCAAACCCACTGTTATTAAGCACAGGTTTAAAACCAAACACACGGAAAAACCCCACACCACCCAGGCAACCACAAATACTCTGCCACATAGCAACTTCTTTCATTTATTCACAGGTATGGGATTAACCTTCATTTATTCATAGATATGGGATTAACCTTGAGGTCAGATTTATTATAGTCACATGTATATATGTAAAGGTTCTTAAGAGTGCTGTAAAAATAAACTAATAAATAAATATGTGTTTATCTGTGATTGCAAGCTGCTTGATTCTGTGTTACCATGCAGAACTTTTTGTCCATGAGCAATCTTTAGTGCTAAGTAGAATCAATGGTTTGGTCTATCTAGCTCAGGGAAAAAATACTTGATGTATCAATTCAAGAATTACTAGATAGAAATAGCGTGTCTAAGAAAAAATGTGAAGTGTAAATTTCTTATTCTTAGCAGATCCAGAAAATATCCAGAAGTCCCACTAAATCACAACTCACTTCCCAGAAAAGCCAAGCACACAAAAAAACCCAAACAGTGGATAGGCCAGATGACAGTTCTATGAATTTTAAATGAAACAAGCATAGTAATTGGACTGCAATTAGTATAAAGATAAAAAAATAAAGTATAAAAAGTAAAGTAAAATGAAAAGAAAGAATTATAGAAAAACAGTCTTAAAGGGAATGATACATGTACATATAGTTTAGGCATTATGGAGGAAAATACATGTAAACATGGACAAAATATGTATTTGAGAGTTTGGTATTGGTAATGCTCACTTGTCTGTACATTTCTACACTTCGTAGACTGTCCAACTACAATAAATCAAATATGAACACACAGAAAAAGAAGCTCATTCATTATCACCTGTGTGTCATGTTAGAGAATCTGAGTATCAAGCTGATGTCAAATCAAGGGGGAAAGGATTTGATTCACCACCTTACAAATGAACTTTATGTTCATTATGACACTTCTCAAACTAATGGCTCATCACACTGTGTAAATCCTGCCTTCTTCCTCATCCAGCGACAACAACCAGTAGTAAGCTTTCAAAACAATAGCTAGTACTGCACAGACTGTTTCTTAAAACGGTGTTATAATTAAAGCTTTTGTTTCTCATTACTCTAGAGGTGTCATTCTGGGTTTTGTTTCCCTTCACATTATTTCCACATTTGTTAAAATAATCTTGGATCATTACAGAGTGCACAATCAGTCAAGAATTTTTTAGTTAAAACATTTAAAAGTCAAAATCCTGAAATAATGTTTCTGCACATTTTATTTGGAAAATCACTGTTCTCATCTGACACTCAATGTGCATCACTCTCAAGATGGCTCAAGCAGCTTACAAATGAAACAGTCCTTACAACAGGAACTTTTGAGGAAATGTGGTCCTATTTTGCAGGAATACAGTCTTAGAAGTTCAAAGATTTGAATTAATCAAAGCCTTTGTTTAGCATTTTTGGCTTAGCCAAGTACTATTTGTTTGCTGTCAGAGAGAAACAGCCTACCCATCAAGAAAAAAAAAGTGGAGAGAAACAACTAAAGAAAAGAGTGAAAAGATCTTAATGTTATTTTCCATGTACAGTAAAAATTTCTGAGAATAATATAATTCCAATGCAATAATCTGTTCTACTTAAAGAAAAAAACATTCACGCCTCAGGTTTTTAGATTATTCCCATCATTGAAACATGGGATCACTAGAACCTGACTATATGAACACAGGAACTTAAATATATGAGCACCAATTGCATGCAAGTAGACAAAGATTAGTAGAAATCCATGTTGTGCATCTCAGACCATGATACACCCCACTGAAATCTTACAGGTTTTGAAATAGCTATGCCAAACAAGATTCCTCATTGAGGAAAGGAAAAAAACATGAAAGAAAAAAAAAAAAAACAAAGGCCCACAAAACAAATGTCAGGTAGATGATCCTTCCCTCAACTTATTTACCAGACTTTTGAAAAAGAATTAGCTCATATAAACTTAGTAAACTTAATTCCACGCTAAATATTCTTAAAATTAAATAATTTAATTTTGCTTATTGGGTGTATAATATTTAACTGATGCTGAATTCTATTTACTTCTTTTTCAACACACATATATGCATTAAAACTTAATGGTATTTAATCAAAAACTTTTAAAAGCATGAAGTAAAGAACTGCTTTGTATAACTGGAGTAACTGAAACAAAAATTTGAAACATGATCCAAGGATAATTACTTCAGTGAGTTTGGGAGATGTTACTTAAAGTCTTGCTTGTTTTGAAACCAATATGCATAGAAAGTGGAAATAAAAATACAAACAATTACGTGCCCTTACCAAAAAGTGAAATGCTCATTTGAAGAGACATTGAAAAAAAGTATTATTTTCCCTTTGGAAAGAGATGAATAAAAAGACTGACAGATAAAGTAGTGAATGGTATATAGAAGACAGAGAAGAAATTTCTGTTCTCAGTGTCTCCCAGATAAAGGGAAAAAACACATGTGGTTCCAATTTATAAGAAGTTTACTTGTTGGATGGTTTTATTTTTAATTTTACATATACACGCATATATTTGCTTTATCTTAATTACTACTGCAAAAGTGTTCATAAACAAAAGTATTCTGCATTTTTATATCCTAAAAAGATAAACATAGTACTACCAGTTTTAGTTTAGATTCTATTCTGTAATTATCATGTAGGTACTAATGAAACTTTCCAGAAAGCCTCAGTAAAGTCTATAATAATAATTAAAAAAAAAAAAAAAAGACTGACTTCAAATGCTAATTGACTCAAACTATTAATATGTAACATTTGTTCCAATTTATAGATTTTGCTTAGTTGGATGAACAGTAGACTGTGATTACAATCAACAGAAATCTAACTCTTTGAATTCTTCTCTATTTACAATATAGTTTGTTAACTCTCACTGGAACATTGTGTATGCAGATGTCATAAAGATAGAATGTCCGGAGCTATTAAAATAAGCTAAGATTAAAAGAAAAAGGTACTCTTATTTTGTAATAAAAGCATTATGCAGGGCATTAATCAGATACATTTAATCAGCAAAAACTCTATGTGTAATCAAGCCCTGAAAATTTAATTATCTGGTCTACTGGTATTGATTTGATCACAGTCTAATGCTGCTACTAATGTATTCAATTCTTATTTGATTTACATTGTTTCTTTAAGGTTTGGTAGCATGCTGTCTTAATTTATCTTTGCTTACACATCTGGTATTTGCTAGTTTTCATTATAACACTCAGACTTATCTTGAAAATTTTTCAGGTGGTTAAAATGCTTGCTCTTTCCTGTGGAGAGCTGCAGCTTGAGAATTATGCTAAGTTTTGGGCACTGCAGTGTAAGGTGTTGGACCAGGTCCAGAGAAGGGCAACAAAGCTGGTGAGAGGTCTGGAGAGCATGTCTTAAGAGAAGCAGCTGAGGGAACTGGGGTTGTTTCATCTGGAGAAGAGGAGTCTGAGGGGAGACCTTATTGCTCTCTAGAACTACCTGAAAGGAGGTTGTAGTGAGGTGGGTGTTGGTCTCTTCTCCCAAGTAAGTAGTGATAGGGTGAGAGGAAATGGGTTTAAATTGCACAAGTGGAGATTTAGATTAGACATTAGGAAAAATTTCTATACTGAAAGGGCTGTTAGGCATTGAAAGAGACTTCCCAGGAAGGCAGTGGAGACACCATCTCTTAAGGTGTTCAAAAAACCATGTAGACATGGCATTTCAGGACATGGTTTAGTGGTTATGATAATGTTAGGTAGATGGCTGGACTTTCCAACCTTAATGATTCTGTGATTCCTATATCTCTTTTATGAAAATTACTAACTTTAGCTATATATAGCTATATATAATCAAATTAGTATACCATCAAATTCATGAAAACATGGAAACACTTCATAGACAATATAATGCCAACATACCTAACAAAACAACTTTGAAGAATCTTAATGGTAAAAGTCAGATAAATATAAGAAACAGAAACAAAGTGTAACAGCAAAAGAGGGAAGAAAAGGCAAAAGATTCAAGGGAGCTAGCAGAAGAAAAAGTAGAGAGAGACCAGAGTAAGAAGGTGCAATTTTCCTAAACCAGATTTTCAGAAAACTAAATTCCCCTTAATCTGATCCATGCCATACACAGATACTAATTTTTTGGTTTCTAGTTAAAACGGCTAATATCTGTTCTGTCTAATGACTCAATCTTCCACCTTTGTCAAATCAACAACTTCATGGTCACAGCTGTTCTCTGGAATGATCAATTGGGGTTCAAATTAATGATTACATATCCTAATTCTCAGCTTTGTTAACTGCATGATTGATTCTGCCCCCAGGTAAGTTTAATTCTTGTGGTACATTCTTGCAGATGATTGGCTAGGTAGGATACTACCAACTAGGTAGGAATCACTAGATGCTACTGCTTTAATTACCCATAGCAGAACCTACAGCCTTTTGTAGGTTTAGTGCTTCATTTATTATGGTTTAGTTAAATACAAATGTGTCTGTGAAATCATGATTTGTGGTACACATTACAACTATACACTGCTGAGTCTTTCAACTTAATCAAGTTTTATTTGGCCTTCCAGCTCTTACTAGCATAATGTTCAAAATTCAAGGAACCTTTTTAATCAAAATGAGAATGACATGAATCTAATGCCTCATGGTACTTGTGCACCTTGTTACTTCTGTTACAGCATCAGTTCTGTCTCCCTCACAAAGTGGCAAGACAATATATGTTCCTGCAGTGCCTTTCAAGTCTCCACAGATGGGGGTTTGTTCTCATTCTGCAGTACCTAGCTGGAATCACCTATATATTGCTAACCAATTTACTTCTTTCTATATATTTCCTTTGTTATGACTGACAAAGCCAAACTATATTCAAATGACCCTACTGCTGAGTATGATACATAGATAAACTGAGGTAAGTCAACATGTAAAAATGAAAGTTTCTTTTAGTGTCTTGTAACCCCAAACTGTCTATTACTGGTATTCTGCAGCACCCTCATAACCAGGAGTTACAGTCCTACTTCCACTTAAAAGACACTATTCCCGTGTCTGCAGAAATAAGAGTTACTACAAAACACCCTAGTAAAATCCATTCAGCATTACAGCTTGAGAGTGGGAGAGTTACTAAAAACAAAGCTGCTGAAAATGTGAGGTTTGCAAACAAGCAGGCTGCTGGAAAAGGACATTCTCCAAGAAGACTGTTTACTATGTAGGATGAAGAAAACAAGACAATATATGGTAAAAAATTCCCTGGGAAAAGATTCTTCTGTTAGACAATTCGAACTCTGCCACCATACATACTCTGTTACTTCTACTAATTTCTGGACAAATACCTATTGCTAATATAGATTAGTTCTATGAAAATCTTGATAGTGAAAGACAGTTCTTCTAGGGACTGAAAAAGCTGAAACAGGAAATTTCTTGTGTAGAGGATAAAATAAACATTTTCCACTGACAAACCAAAGTAATCTAAATATTAAAAATAATTCCCTTTTTTATACATTTCCAATATCACTGAATCACAGAATGTTGAGGTTTGAAGGACCATCTATAGACCTCCTAGTCCAACCTGCTGCTCTGCTGGCTCACCTGCTCAGCATCATGTCCTACAACTTGTCTGGGCAATCTCTGCTAGTGCTCAGTCACCCTCACAGTAAGGAATTTTACTTGTGTTCAGACAGAACCTCCAGTGAACAGAAAAATAATTATATGTTAATATATTTGCTTAGATTGACTTGAATTATTTGCTCCAAAAATAAAGACAACACTAGAAGTTAAATTAATTAACAAATTATCAAACATTAGGGAATATTCCCCAGGAGATCCAAGCATGATGGCCAGAGCAGATGATAATCTATGCCTATGGTATTCACAAGACCTTCTTTGCCTGTGTTCTACAATCTTTAAATCAAACTAACAATCCAAAGTTTACTTAACATTTAAATGAAATAATCTTTCTGTTAAAATTCCCAAACCAAACTCAGACTATCCCATCACAGCCACATATTAAATCATAAGAGTCCATAAGTAAAATAGCTTATAATGTCTCACCTGGAATGTAAACAACTGAAGACTGATCATGAATTTTAGCAAAGAGTAAAATTAAGAAGTATGGGTTTGTGTTAGGAGATATCCAAGGATGGATCTTCCCTTCGCTTTTCATTGCTTATATAGCTACAGTTGCTATTTAAGTTTCACATTTGCTTAAATGGAATGCTAAAAAAAATTGCATACTTATTAAAGGAATACCTTCTGATGCTTTAGCCCAAGAAACAGCATAATATGCTTTTTTCTTACAGTTCTAAAAGTGAGCTATAACTGAGAAGAAATGTTATCTTGATCCTTTCATCTATAAGAAAAAGGTAGATAGGCAGATGAAGGTTCCTCGAATATTACCTAAATTTATCACTTCCATTTCAAAAGAAAAATATAAGTTATTGGTCTCCTACTCTAGCTTTCACAGTCTTGGCATATTTCCCTGACACAAAACAAAGCACTTAAAATGAACCAAAAAAAAAAAAAAAACCAACAAACCCAAAAAATCCCAGTTCATGCATGCTCAGCAAAGCTGTTGTATGGAGAGCAATAAAGTTGAGAGACAATGTTACCTTGTGAACAGTGACGGCTGGAAGTTTTGCTGACTGAAATACTTAATCCACTGATAGCAGGAAGAGTTTTTCCATTGACTCTACCAAAGAGGGCTTCATTAACAATAGTAACAGAAATAAACACTTTGGAAATTGTGTTACTTGCTAAAGAGTCAGTATGTCTCCAAGAGACATGCTCTCCACTAAAATATTCAAGTTGATAAGAAGACATAATCCTATGCCTCATACCTGTATGACTGTATTTCACGGGATAATTTATATATTTCAAGGATACCCATTCCATATCCAATAATCCTAATTAAGAAGTCTAAAGTTATTTAAAACCCTGGTACATAAGAAATCCCAACCTATTAATTACACCAAAAATTACCTTGGTATTACAGATATATTCACTATATTCTGTGACATTCAGACAAAGTAGAGTGCACTGTATATCAAGCACCATGATACTCTGAAGTATAGAGTTATAAATCTGCACCTGTTTATGTATTTACTGATTCATATGCTAGACAAAAGCAAGTGCTTCCAATATCTCTATGCATAAACACATTGATGAGAAAGCATTTATGGTGGACTGCATCTAGTCAGTGAGAAGGCCCTAAGGAGAATGAGAAGATTGCCAGAAATCATTCTGACTGCTATACAAGACCTGAAGGCCGTTTTCTTGTGGACAACACTTTCCATGCAGTCAATGTATTCCCTTCAAATCACCATTAAAAAGCAGTATTTTTGGTTTGGTTGTAGCAGTATTTTCTATGTACGTTTCTATGTACGTTTCAAAAATCATTCTACAGAAAACAAAAAGCCAGAGAACTATGTTCCAAAAATATAACTGCACAGTTTGTTCTTAAATCTGTATTAAAAGGTTATCAGTCCCCATTGCATTCTTCAAAAACAGAGGCAACTCAGGAAAAGACAAGAACAAGGCATACCACTGGTAGGACAGGCAAGAGGTATCAAAGATAAAAGAAGATTATGACCTTACACAGACAGCACAGACAGCACGAAGTTCTGAAAAAGCATAGCAGTGTGCAGTTCTTTATTTGCTGGAGGGACATATTTTAAATTAAATTATTTAATTAATTATTGATTAAGTTATTTTAAGATGTTACATTTCCAATGAAGGCTACAGAGAAAGTGAGCAGCACCAATATATGTAACAGAAAACCCACATACAACAAATAAGATAATACTTAAAAGTTGCACACATCTACATAGCTGAATTATTTCATTATAACAACTTTTAATAGGTAACCAAGAGGCAGAGTAAAAATACAAATATTCTACCAGTCTCAAAATCTATCTTCACTGATACTATCTTTTATTGAAACATTCATGTTCAATGAATATCATTGTTCTCCCCTTCTGATTCTCTTTAGCATGCAAAACAAAAGGAATTATTATTTCAGTGCTACTTACTAGCTGAAGACCTAAAACTTGACAAGTTGGAAATGCCACCACCTAAAATAATACATGGACCAAGTATATAAGAGTTTTATTTAAGTTCTACTGAAATTAGCGATGATACTTTCTGACTCAACAGAGCTCCATCAAGCACATAGCTATTGCATAGTTGTTGACATTAGATATGATATTTGAGTAATTGTCTATTTGTAAAAGATCCACTAGCAGGCCTAGGTTATAAATCTTAGATCAATGAACTCACAGGAGTTTCATGTGTGTATGTTCTGAGGGGTGTGGTTTACATTTGTAAGGAGAACAGAGTGAGAATATCAAGCCTACATTTCTGCCAGTTTAATGTTGGAAAGTAGGCTGTGGGAAACAGTAGCAGCTTATGGTGGCATTTAAGAAACATCTAAGATAAGAAAGAGCTCTTCGATCTTACAGCATACATTTATTTGTTTTAGCATTACGCCACACAGTCTCTTTGACAAACTGTTTAAAATTCACCTTAAACTACAAACATTTTGTTTCCCTTATTATTCTACAAACAGAATGTAAGGACACAGATGACGGAAGCAACATAAGTGAATGAAATAAAACCATGGTAAACAAATACCTGGGTACAATTGTAAAACAAACAAACAAACAAAACATTTGCAGCAGATTTGGACCCATAGCCAAATCTCCATATGCATGTATACACACAAATATGTGTATATATACACATATACACACACACACATAAACACATGGAGTATATACATATAGTGGTAATGTGGAGCTATCCTTTCCTATTATCTGAAAAAACCTGAAAGCAGGAAGCAACCTGGAAGAGACCCTATATCTGACTTCTCAAATATCACCCATATGTCTGTTTTCTGGCTGTGCTCTGCTACCATCCATCTTTAAAAAAACAGCTTTGGGTACATAAATTTGTATCTTTCCTCATGTAGGTATGAATATTTTGTCCTGTGCTCTATTTCTCTCATTTATCTGAAGCTCACCTGTGTTTTAGTGTTGTTATTGCTATATACTACGTTGCTACATACTAGAGATTACTCTGTCTTTCCCTTTGTGATCAGTCTTTTAAAGGTTTTTCTTTACTCTCTGGTTCTTCTTTTCCACATAGGTTCCTGGGCAATGTTAAGGAATAATGCCAGTTTTGCAACCATTTACTTTTAAATTTTTCATTGTTTCCAGTCAATTACTAATAATATATTTTCCTACTCCCTATCTTTAAAAACAGTATGAGGTCTTCCTCTCTTACTTCCTCTTGCCCTTCTTCTTTTAAAGGATCAAAGGCTCAAATACAAATGTTTCTTCTTTGGATTTGCTAGCCGCTACTGTTTGCCTTTTTAAGTCTTTAGCCTTCATCAGGCATGAGGCTTCTAACTGGCAGTAATAAACAAAATCAGTAAATATTTCTTATGACTTCAGCAATAACGCTTCTGACTATTTATATCATGGAAACCTTGTAATACAGTGTATAAGCTACAACCAAACTGAGCATGATCAAAGTTAACTTTTGGAAAGAACAGACTTGCTGCTACTACCTCAAGGTCAAAGCCCTGAGACCTGCCATTCAGAAATGACAGGGCTAATTTAATCAAGACCACCAAAGTTTTGTTAGTGAGAATATATAAAAACAATAATAATAATAATAATAATAGTAAAATCCAAAACACCAAGAAACTGTTACAGCACTGCATGCTGGCTTGTAAGCCATCCAGAGCATCCACACAGGAAGTAAAGATACCTCTTCCTCCATTAGCTTGCATGAGGATCTTTTCACTGTCCAGCCTTGTTTTCTGAGTATACACTAAACAGAAAACTCAGATCTGATGAGCTCTGTAAGCAGGGAAATCCAAAGCTTAAATTAACATCAGAGTTTGTCTAATTTTTTTAAGCTCCATTACAAGATTATTTCTACTTGTAGCAATCTATTAGAATCATGAAATCATTTAGGTTGGAAAAGTCATCAAGTCCAACCTCAATCTGTAACCTAAAACTGTTAATCTATCTTATATTTTTCTGCATTATACACAAATTATACAAAAATAGTAACAAACAAACTATGTTCTTCTCTTCCTTCTTTACTTGTAAGATACATGCCTGGCAAGAGATAGGTAATTTTGTTCCTTGACTTACAGTAAATTGTGGCTTCCTCCTGTCGCTGAGTTGCTTAGTCCCTGCAGTGTGGGTGATGATTTTCTGTTTGCTGTTACAATGTACAATGTAGGGAAGCATTGAAAGAAATCTTAGGAAAAGCAATTTCTTTTTTCAACAATGTTTATGGCATTTGTTAGTATGGCTGAAAATGGATGGAAATGGTATTTTTGTTAGTGTTGAGAAGGCTAATGTAAAAATCTGAGATGCCAACAATAAGAAAAATCCTAATTTACAGCAAACACACATGAGGAGATAGGCTGGGAACCTGGTCCACATCAAAAATGTGACTATTACACACTCTTGGTGTAACCATTCCTTCACTGGCTAATAACAGCACTCTGTAACAGCCATGAAGCACTATCAGACACATAGTAGTATCATAGTATCATTCAGGTTGGAAAAGACCCTTGGGATCATCAAGTCCAAACATTAACCCTACTCTACAAAGTTTATCCCTAAACCATGTCCCCAATCACCACATCTAAACAACCTTTAAACACATCCAGGGATAGTGACTCAACCACCTCCCTGGACAGCCTATTCCAGTGTCTGACTACTCTTTCTGTGAAAATTTGTTTCCACAATGTCCAGTCTAAACCTAACCTGTTGCAGCTTGAATCCATTCCCTCTTGTTCTATTGCTAATTATCTGTGAGAAGAGAACAGCACCAACCTTTCTACAATGTCCTTTCAGGTGGTTGTAGAGAATGATGAGGTTTCCCCTTAGCCTTGTCTTCCTCAAACAAAACAGTCCCAGCTCCTTCAGTTGCTCTTCATAAGATTTACTCTCCAGGCCCTTCATCAGCTTCACTGCCCTCCTCTGCATTTGCTCCAGCACCTCGATATCTCTCTTGTAGTAAGGTGCCCAAAACTGGACACAATACTCAAGATGAGGCCTCACCAGTGCTGAGTACAGGGGGACAATCACCTCCCTATTTCTGCTCCTCACACTATTTCTAATATAAGCCAGGATGCCATTGGCTTTCTTGGCCACCTGGGCACACTGCTGGCTCATATTCAGCCCCTTGTCAATTAGAACCCCCAGGTCCTTTTCTACCAGACAGCTTTCCAGACACACTTCCCCAAGCCTGTAGTGCTGCCTGGGGCTGTTGTGGCCGAAGTGCAGGACCCAGCACTTGGCCTTCTTGAAGCTCATACTGTTATTGTTGGGGCATTGATCCTATCTACTCAAGCCCCTCTGTAGAGCCTCCCTATCCTCATGCAGATCAACACTCCCTCCTACCTTGGTGTCATCTGCGAATTTACTGATGTCCTTATCAATATCATCAATAAAGATGTTAAACAGAACTGGTCCCGACACTGAGACCTGAGGAACGCCACTTGTGACTGGCCGCTACCTGGATTTAACTTCATTTGACCACCACTCTCTGGGCCTGTGTTTACACAAGCAACCCTAGAAAGATAATGCAAGGAAGATGAGGTTATTTCCCATGATACTGCCATTAGTCAGGAGAAGTAGTAAAATCTTTAGCCTTAACTATTCCTTTTATCCACTACAAGGAAAATGGACCTTTCTCAAAACATGAAAAACTTTCCGATGTATGTGTTGTTTCTTACTAATGGTGAACTTCATAAAAAATACATATTGAACATTATCTAAATATGTATTTTAGAAAATAAACCCAATGTGAGAAAAAGGAGACAATGGTTTTAGAGTTCCTCTGAAAGGAATGTCTGGGAGAATTTCTGTTGGAACACTACTGTAAATACTGTTAATTCAATTACTATGTTAAAACTTGCATGTGCGTACAGAACAATTCACTTAAGTTTACTTAAAATGCATTTAAATATTTAGAAGAGAACCAAAGAAGTCTTATGACTCCAAACAGTAGCTAGAATATGCTATGGCCGGAGTTGTTTTCTCAGTCTGATACATCACAGCAGCTGAAAGAGGGGACTAAAAGATGAACTTCTAAGTCATGTCATGATTAAAGTAGCTGATGGAGCACGAGAGATTATTTTCATCATGGAATGGTTTGGCTTGGAAGGGACCTTTAAAGGTCACCTAGTCCAACTCCCCTGCAACTAGCAGAACCCTGTCCAACCTGAACTTGAATGTTTCCAGGGATGAGGCATCAACCACCACTTGTGCCAGTGTTTCACCACCCTCATCATAAAACATTTCTTCCTTATAGACTTTTCTGCGGGTCTGGTTTCAATTCCTTCATCCCCCAACCTGTACTGATATCGGGAATTGCCCCAACCCAGGTGCAGGACCTCACAATTGGACTTGTAGAACCTAATGAGGATCACAGGGCCCCACTTCTTGAGCTTGTCCAGGGAATGGCATCCTGTTCCTCAGGTGTGTCAACTGCACCACTCAGCTTGGTGTCACTCAGCTTGGTTTTCTTCAGGCAAATAAATGTGTTAGGCATTGTTTATTACTGTATATGGTAACAAATATCTTCCTTCTCCTTGTATTGTATATATTTTACTAAGCTTTTATCAAAGTGTCATAGTGTAGTTTAAGTGTTATCTTGGCAGATGTTCTAGGTTTTGGTCTGGTCAGAATTCCCCCCACCCCCCCCAGTTTATAATTGCAGGTTTGGATTTTTTTTTCCTTTTGTTGGGTATTTTCTTGTGAAATCTTATTCATATGTAAAAGGTCACTATGGCAGATGACCTAATTTGCATCTTTTCCCAACTAAATATTTTATTATAATACTTTCTAATCACAGCCGAAGTAAAAGAAAGGACACAAATGAATAGATTGAAACTGCAATCCCTTGAACTAAACTCTCAACATCTTCAATGGAAAGAAGAATTTCTCTGTCATCTCTACACCTGCTTTCATCTGCTCTCTGGGGTTCTTCTTACTGTGAACACCCTAAAGGCTATTTCTCCTCCAAGTACATAGATGTCTTTTTAATCTGCCATCTTAAACACTTAACATTCTGTGTGCTTGAGTGCACTTATCGTTTGATTTTTGCTGCAGCTATATATAACATTAAGAGAATGTCAGTGTCTGTAACATTAAGAGAATGTCAGTGTCTAGATGCCTTATCCACACATATGCAATGGGATCAGCAGGTTTTACAAAACATTTATCAACATAACATTTGTAATTTTCACTGTTTTCCTTTGGAAAAGCAAGTGCTGCTACAAAGGGCTTCCTCTAGACAAAGTGGTATTCTATTATTCAAATTACTTTAGGCTGTAATAGTTGTACTAAGCATTGTTGATTTTATTAAATTCATGCTGAATGCTGCTAAGATCATAGAGATATTTTGCTTAGACAAAGATTTGTGAGTAAACACAAAAACGTGAACAAGCAGATATGGCTAATTCATTTAAACCAAGTAAAAATGTAAATAGCTTGCTAAACTGAGAAAACTTTTACTTGAAGCTAAATAATTATGTTGTAGTGCAGACTACATGTTGTATAATGTAATTAGGTATTAATAATTAACATACTAAAAAAAGCAAAGGTGGGGGGAAGCCTTGGTATTATTTCTTTTAGCTTCAAATCCATAAAATATACAAATGTAGAACATGCTGCTTGCTATGGAGCAACTGTACACAGAATCATTTGCAAGACACTTTCAGAACTAGCATTTCCTGTAGGGGAGACTAGGACAGAATCAGTTTACAATATATTTACACTGTAAGCAGAAGGAAAAAAAATTTGAAAATTAAGTCAGAAATGCTTGTCTCTATATCCTACCAAAAATGGAACAATTATGTACCTGAAATCATATCCCTCCTACCTCTTCAGATTCCGTATGATATTCTGCAAAATTCGAATGCTAAACATGTTTTTTTTTCAATATTGAAGTGCAAATAAGGTTATAGAAAACCCTGTCTGAAAACAAATAATGCATTCTCTAGGTCACTCTAAATTATCTAGGTGCAAGATTTTACCATCCTTATTCAGATAGTAGTATTTTATGCCTAAGCATCTGCTTTCTGAAGTCAACCAATCTCTGCTAAGTCTCTGTAACAGAGCCAAAAAAAATAACAGTTTTATTCAAATGTTCTGCCCAGTGGAATACTTGCAGAGGTTTCTGTAATCCAAAATAAAACCAGTCTGTGCTTTGAATGAGGCTCTCAAAAAAATGCCTCCCACAGATTAAGTTTCTTTACACAATAATCTCCTCCTGTCAGGAACCAAGCTATTTTGGAGTCTCAAAGTGTTTATACTTAAATATTTTGCAAAGAATACAAGATCTGAAGAAGCAGTGAGATTTCCATTTTCCTAAAAGATGACATTCTCATCAGCATAAAGAAGAGTGAAAATCAATAATATTGAATATATAAGAAAGTAGCTGACACTGTCTCCATTTCCTAAAGGAATAAATAAGCATGATATTTTTAGGGTTTTTTCTCCAGATTTCAATCTATCAAACAGAGGTTTACAGCCTTCAACATCTAAACATTTGAATAACAATAATAATATATATATTTAAATACATTTTTTTTTTTAAATTGCAACAGCCCAGGTTGAAAAAGGTCTAAACTACAGAGGAGCTGAACAGCAACAATTTTGTAAAGTATTATGTCTTTCACTGATGTTAATAGTAAAAATCTTTTTAATAATGTTTTCAGTATTGCTGTTATTCAAATAGTATAGCTTTGACCTTAATAATAATCTGATAATAAATTTCATTTAATCTTCCTAGCTATACTTTTCATGTATTTTAAAGTACAGGGACACTAGTTCTACTCATATTTAAAAAAAAAAAAAAAAAAAAAAATTCTGTACTTATTCAAACAACGTAGTCAATTTCCAATTATTTTTTTTTCTTAAGGTTTTTGAGACCACCTATTGATTATTTCACTTGACCAGGACTGATAAGTAGATTTAATATCTATATTTATTTCAAATTCTACATTCATGTGTGCTTCAAGATCAAGTATCTAGAACAGATTACCCTGGACCTCTTTGGTGATTTTATCAACAGACACAATTGTATGGTGGAATAAATGAGAATGATAAAAGTCTATCCCATAAGAAGCAAAAGAGGAACAGCCTGTAATAAAGCAAACCAACAGTGACATTCTACAAATGTGTCCATGTGAGCAAGCTCCAATACAGTAATCTTATAATACAGATAAGCATTATAGGATTTGGTTATAAAACAGTCTTTAAACAAAAAAAAAAAAAAAAGTCAAAAAAAAAAATCTGGGAAACCAATGAAACTCACTTTCATGTATTAATTCCATGACAATTTAGGCACAAGGAGCTATGTTAATTTTATGAAATAATTTATCTTCTGTTAGATAATAACACATTTACATATTTTTGGTCTTATTTAAAATTCTCATGTAAGAATTCTTTATTTTTTTAAATCCTTGTTAACCCATATGCAATAAACCAAAAATAATTTGATTTATCTTCATGGAAGATTTTCATGTACACAAGAAAAATATTATTGCTTATCAAAATTAGAATTCTTTAGGAGATGACTAATTGTAGCATATCCTTTCAAATCATTGCACAAAAGTTGCCGATACATGAAATTTTAACCTGGGAAGTCTGCCCTCAGTAAACAGATTTAATGCACAGACATGGTCTTCTGTATGCTTACAGTCATAACCATCTGCTACGTGGGCACTGTTCCCATTCACAAGTTGATTGGAAATTTTCCTTGGAGTATTCATGGCAAGCAAAAGGAACAATAAGCCAAGGCTTTCCCCTTCTAGCAAAATCCCTTTTTTTTTCTCTTTATAAACCACTGACACAAGTACTTCAGTTATCACACTGAGAAAATATGTTTCAGAAAGCAATATCTGAAAAGCAGAAAAACATGTAATGAGAAATAAAAGTCCTGCTATCAGTAAGTTTTGTTGTAGTGGTACTGTAGGGAATAACAACTGCCACTTTTGGTGAGAAGAGATATAAATAAGAAAGTATCAGTAAAATAGGGCACTCTCTGGAAGTAAAATCCTATGGCAGAAATTAGCACTAGAAAATAAACTTTATTCTAAAGACGAGGGATATTCCCTAAAGAAAACATCTGAGTATCACTGTCTCCATAAATGAATTTGCAATCCTGAATTCCTTTATAGCTATGCAAGCAACCTGAGATTAGCAAACAGATTCACAAACATTTTAGAAATGTAGGATCTCAAAATAAACTCTGTAAACTAAAACTGAGGAAACCAAACTAAGCAGGAATCTACTTGGGAAATTTTTTCTTGCAGCGTCCATGAACTAATTAGTCTGAATCTGGCACTGAAGATGCATGGAGGGAAGTTATAATTTCAGTGAGTATATGGTAAAAAATGAAGTTTATAGAGTGAGCAATGTGCCTTCCTTCCTTATGCATAAAATTTCTATTTTCATCAATGTGGACTGTTTGATTCTGCAATAGCATGACAATTATCCTGAACTATTTCCACTGCTTCTGTTTTGGTATTTTCCAGACAAAACCAGTCAATAAACAGAATTAGTGTAACTGAGATTAATTTATGAGAGGGAATAATAAGACTTCTCTTGATAATGTGTACATAACTGAGAGAAAACTAAATTATAAAGGTGCAATGCTGTCTAGGAAAAAAAAACATTAATAAACCCACTATCATGGTTTTGGTGGAATTTGCTCTCCAACCATTATCTGCTGACGCACTATTTTCAGTACCTAAAAATTCATACTGCTGTTCAATACAGTTCCTACTTCATTGCATTTTATACTTAAAAGCCAGGAAACTTAATTCTCAGAGCACTGAGGAAGAAAGCATTACTAATGCTAATTCTAGTGACAGTATATATAAATCACTTGGTGTTTCTGGGAGTCAAAACAGGAGCTTGTCGTGCTGGAGCACATCAGTATTTACCAAATGACTCTACACCACACAGCACTTTATAAAGTGAACTACATCCATAGAAATGAAAAAAAAAAGGCTGTAGTACTGTTTTTTTTCAGAGTTTTACTCTGGTTTCCTTCGAAATAAATGACCAATCAAGAGTAAGGTAGTACAGATCCCATTCTTTAAAAGTCACGTTTACATTTTGGGTAGCAAAAAAAAATGGAAGCATGTAGAAACATTTCATGTACAGCAAGGACATGCAAGCAGGATGGGCTGCCTGCCCTACATGTCTTACAGAGGAAAACTAAGGCCACTGACTCAACATGGTAATCTGTTATAAAATAATATAAGATGATAATGTAAAAGAGCCAAGTATTCACACTTGTCACTATTCTCAAGTACTATTGCTCAGGGTCAACATATTACCGTAGAGTATCTCTTAAAGCATAGTACTAAGGACAGGGGAAAAAACCCCACAAGTCTAACACGCATTTGGGAGAAACTAAGTATAAAGGGCTAATGAAAATACAGTGTTTGAAATTAGGCCACAGCCTTATATCTGTATGTTGTCTTCCAAAGGCAGTCACTGACTCTGGACTCTGAGGAAAAGCAGATATCCAATGAGTTGTACAAGGGGACAGCTGGCTTTCTAGTTAGTAAATCTTCACACACAAGGGTTTGTACATGCAGTCTGGACTGAGTCTCTCTCTTCGCAAATCTCATAGTCTTTAAAAATGTTTTGCATGAGTTATACATCAGTAACTAAAAACCATATCAACATAATGAAATAATCCTGGTACTTCTCTCCATTCATTCTTTGTCCCATAACTGAAACCTCACTTTCTAAGAAGCAGAGTGTTTTATATTCTAAATCAGGAAAATATGTACTAGACACATGTTGTAGTTACTGTTCACAGAGCAAAGGCTGATCCTTCCTTCAAATCTGCAGTCAGTATTTAAACATTGGATGGTGCCAATTTACTTTATGAAAGTACAGCATCTTTAATACTTATATGTATATGACTAAACTTTAATTATTTTATTTTCACAATATTTAGACAAGGCTAAGCACAGACCACAGCAAGTATTCTGCAATAATTTATCAAAAATATTTTCAGCAATTGTTGTAACTAGGTATAATTCAGGAATCCATCAAGGGATACTTAACTGTAAATAACGAGTTTATCATAAAGTCTGTACATAATTAATAATCAAAGATATCTGCAAATAGTCAACTGTCTCCCATTAGTCTGTACTATGTACCTCATCTTTACCAGATGGTTATGCAAAAATGGTGTGGGAAGCCTTAGAAAGTTACATTATTTCACAATGATTCTTCATGCTATGTACTCCTTTAGAAGCAATAATCACTGAAAAAAAAATCCAGAAAAATCTTACTCTCTCGCTCTTTCTGCTCAACTCCCACAAAAAAAAAAAAAGTAGGAAAATATTAAAATAAGATCAAAGCACAGTTTAATCAATTAACTAAGCAGATCCATCAGACCATGCTGCTCAGAAAAAAGTAGAAGCCACACCTTATATTTTTAAGATAAGATGGTGGTAATGGCATACTTCCCATTCAGTAGCAGGTTAGTGATCTGAGCAGTCAGCTAAAATGAGAGCAACCTGTCTCAGTTCCATTCTACTTCGCTGACTCCTCCTGATGTCCCATGATGGCCCTTGATCAGCAGTGACATCTTGTTCTAGGATTGAAAATTGTGGCCCCTTTCTGCCTGAAATTCTGTTAAATTCTGCCCAGAACACAAAGACTTACAGGTCTAGAGAGAGCATGAAAGAGCAAGGAAGTAATGAAAATTTGCTGATTTATACTCTAAGATAATAATCTGAATTTCATCTGTATGTGATATTATTTTTTTTAATTGTTTTCCAGGTTATTAGAGGAAAGTGGGAGGAGAAAGGACAGACATTGCTTAGAAACTTAAAAAACTATAGCAACATATTCTGTACCTTATTCTTCTACTTCTCTGCTCTATTTTTTTAACTGCTGTAATTTCTCTGATTGTTAAAATTTGCAGTTTATGTGGACTCCTAGAGCAGACAAAAATGATAGACTTATTTTAGTCAGATTTTGGACACACCTGAGATTTGTACAGATACACACAAAAAATCAGAACACCACACACCACAAAAAATGCAAAAAAACCCCTCATATTCCTTTTCTCTTGAATATATATTCTAACAGGAGCATTATGTTTTTAATCTCACAGAAGTAAAACCAGAAATCTGCCTTCTTACTGAAACGACATTATAGTTATCATCCTTTAATAAGCACATTCCTGCTAATATATTTCTAACAACTGTTTAAAAATATAGAGGATTCTTCACAGTCCTGCAGGAATACACAGTTCTAGACAGGTTATTTTTGTCAGTAAAAGCAGAGGGAATATTTTAAATAATCAAAGGCAAACTTCTTCTGAAATGTATCATTCTCACACTCCCAACACCCATTACAAATCAATATTCATTCTGTGTGCTTTTCCTGGCACAACCTCTGCACAGTGTTCAAACAGCTTTTAATGAATCCTGCACTCTATACTTATTCACTAAGGCTTTCTTTGTATTTCCAGCAGGGGCCACAAGAAGGAAAATTACAGCAGACAAAAATATAAGGTGTGTTAGGAGGAGATAAGTTACTTTCAGAAAAGTAATTTCAATTATTACTAACAGTCTGTGCCAGTGTTGCTCTGTAGACTTCAAAGAGTACTTGTAAGAGCAAAGACAATGTTTTTCTCACTGTCAGCAACTGTAGTTGTGCAGGAATTAGCTAATATGAACCACGATAGAGATGAAAATGGCATTTATACACATAGTGTAAATGAAAATGAGATACTGTTACCTAAATTAGTTGAATTAAATTATCATCAGCCTCACTGAATATTAATTGCTCACAGTTTGTCTTCATATTGCAACAAAAATCTTTTCCAGTTCTCATAGCATGTCTACCTCAAATCCTTTTCCTTTTACATCTACTGAGAAATGTAGAACCTGAATCAAGACGTTTAAACACATGAGTAATTCTAAAGGAAAAAGGAATGATACTTAACAGTAAATATACTGTAGAATTTATTGCTGTAATTTACCATTCAAACACTCCTTCCACATTAGATTCCATGGGAAAAGTTAAGCTTTAAGCATGAAAGTGTCTTCCTAAACATAAAGCTTTTATTTTTTCTGTTAAATTAAAAAAAGTAAACAGCACTAAATCAACAAGCCAATCCTTAATCTAAACAGCTTTTCCTTAGTGGTCAAATCTAAAGTTTGCAATACCTGAACAGTGCACCTTACAACTGGGAAATTCAATGCCATTTATTTATTTATTATTAGTTATTTACAAATAGTTAAAGATAATTTAATTATGTATTTTTTTCATATTTATAGGTTTATAAATGATATAAATTAGCATATTTGTTCAGTCTTTTATAAAGGGGTATGGGGCCAAATAAAAAAATGTAGTTAATTATATACGCAGTATGATTTTTAGGAAAATGGTAAAACTTAATAGACCACAAACATAGTGGTTATCTACGACTTCTGTGGAAGAGATGATATCCAAGAAACAGAGCATTGGGTCCTAATGCAGATCAAACTATGTTCTGTTAAGACTACTTATTTTTTTAACAGAATGGAAAAAAAAAAGGCTAATTGGATGTATTTCTTCAAAGTTAAAATATGTTTCTAGTAGCTACTTTTCTTCATACACTCATTTGCTGAATATATTTGGTAAAATTGACCAATCAGGTTTAGACTGTGCCTGGGTCTTGCAGTGTATTATCAGAAAGAAAACAGAAAATCTCCTCTGCCTACATTACTTTAAAGCTAACTGGTTTTCCAGACTGGGGAGGAATTAATTCTCTTCTATCACTGTTACATGTATACATGTGCTTTCCCAACCTTTAATCACAAATCAGTCAATTAAGGCATAGTACACCATGTTTCTGTGAAGCCACTACATTTTTAAAGGTACATATTAATTTCTAGACATACGCCTCTTCGTCTCATTGTTTTCACATACAAGATGGCAGCTCCTAATCTAGCATGCTCTTACACTCCTGTGACAAATTTAATTGAAAACCCACGTTACAAATGCTTCTATCTATTCACAATTCCCCCATACATTTTTTAAATGCATCTTCTGAGACTATTTACATTTCTTCAGGATGTAGCAGAGCAGCTGGGCTACACCCCAGTTCATGTCAACACATCTTAGAGAATCTTAAACTATGCTGAATCAAAAGATGATTATTCCCTGCCACAGGGAAGTCTTCCTATACCATAAAGCCAATATAGCACTGTTCATATCACCTCATCCTTTCTGGTCAGTGGAGGTCCTTCAGACAAAGGTGATATAACATTTCTTACAATGATAACAACTCATTTGATGTTATTATAAATCAACATTACACATGTCTTTATTTCTTCCATTGCCCAGCTTGGCTTCAAACCGAAATGACTGAATGCTGGCCAACAGCTACTTTTCCTTTAAGCTCAGTATCTTCAAGTCCTGCTGTAGTACAGCTAATGGTTTATTCTCTTATAGTTTAGAACAACATACTGCTTTTTGTCAGTATAACCTTTTACTTATACGCAAGAGTTCTTTTACTAAAACTAAAAACACCAAATATTTGTGAGAGATGGATTCTTATTTTTTTTCTTTTCTAAAAGCACATAGGACAAGTATTTACTGAGCATATACAATCCATTCTCAGTTCACTGGACAGTACCAGGTTTGTAGAATTCAGTCATAAAACTAATAACATCAGTAGAAAATTTATCATCAACTCATATAGAAGTAGTTTTGCTCCTTTTGTAACCAACTAGCAATTCAAAGTACCTAAAAACGAGTATTTTTTATTTTCTTCCAAGTAATAGAAAGAGGAAATATGAACCAAGGATAAAATAGTACTGTTAATAAGATACTGTTCAGGGATTGATTATATTATATACACAACAATGTGTATATACACAACAATGTGTATATACACAACAATATAAACAAATGAAAATGAAACAGTTAAAACAATATGAAAATTTACACTGATTACTGTTTGCTTCCTTGTTTAATGAATCTACTACTTGATTAAACATACTTCCAGAATGCATCGCATACCACAATAAAAGTAATTAAGGTGTGATTTGGTCAGTAGCGAAGTATACGAAAGAAAATCAGCTGAATCTTATCACAGCAAAGCATGTCTCCTGCTGACATAAAAGGGAGCTGCACAGCTAGGGCTCTTCAAAGGCTTTGAAGATGTACACCACTGTAATAGTCCTCAAAGAGATCATGAATTTGTGTGTCATCTGATGAGTCCTTTATAAATGAATGCCTTTATTCCATGTCTCCATGTTACCCTCAATGTTATCATGCACAGTGTCACACCACTCAAGCAGCAACATCTTTAGTGGTGGCTCACTGACATCAATCACTCTCTTTCTCTTTTAGGACATCAGATAAAAACCTGTCTTTATTTCCTATAAGAGTTTTTTTGCTTTTATGTTAATATGATAAAAGAAAATACAGAAGCAAACCAAATTTTTTCAACAGTTAAAAGTGCTGAAAAAGATTCATGACCCCAATGACATTGACAAAACACCGGTAGCATTTTAATGCTTAAAATACCTTCTCCTCTAACTGCTTTATATACCTGACAGAACACATGCTGTAGTTGCTTGGATGTAGTACCAAGAAAAAAACTCACTTAGATGATTTATGTTAACTTTCTCAGGGTGTGAGCAGGTGTATGACTGAGTATCTTCCCTTCTGGTATACGTTAGAAGATAGGGCACATGTAAGCATTTTGCCTAACCTTTTCAATTACACATACGTGCACTCTGATATAGTAATTTCTGCATTTGTACATTTCATTAACTTGTTATGAAACTAGAAAAAGTATTTTAAATTATAAATCTACACATTCACACTGCATTTAAAGGCTTAAGGGATATAAAATCCCAAATATCTCAAATTAGCAAATTTCTACAGCTACTCTCACCCTGGGTTAGACAGTGCATCTGAAAAAAAAAAGGTTATTATTCATTCTTTGATTTCTAGTACTTGACTGCTTTTTTGTTTTTCACCGAGTTTATACCTAGTTCTGCTCTATACCTAGTTCAACTCTAGGTTAGATATTGCCACCTTCTATGAGAGCTTACTGAATCATACATTTGAATTTCACCATCCTTCCCACCAATTCAATCAGTTCAATCAAGATCTATTTTTGTTAGGTTTAACTTAATGAAACAGTATTAAAAATAAGGACATAATTACTACTCTGTTACTTTAAACAGTAATGAATCATCAAGTTCAGCTACAAAATTCTAAAATAAATATTCTTGGCACTTGATCCCTACAGAGAAATACATCTTTTTTTTTGATACTGATAAGTAGTTAATTTATATTATATTATTGGACTGACTCATTAGAAAAGATTTCCACCACAAAGACTGTAATTTCTATTTCACCACATAGCAAATAAATAATTAAGCATTGCTAGTTTTCAGGGATTGTTATTGCTATTTATTTGTTATATTATTTATGTTATTATAAGACCAGAATATTATGTTCTGTTATTTATGTTATTGTAAGACCAGAATACTGTTTTGTAAACAGGTCCAAACCCATATTTTTAAGACCAATTCAAGCACTGCAACTGAGACTGAGGTAATCAAATAACTAGTTTTGTTTTTCATTGTGTGGTTTGGTGTTTTGTTTGTTTGTTTTGTACTGAAATTAAAAATAACATTTAAATATACTGGAGGAAAAAAAAAACCCATTATCACTATGTTTTGATGATGACCTAGACCTTGAATCAATTCCCAAATCTCCATCAGCATAATTTTTAAAAGGTTGTCTGGTTTTTGAGCAGAATCTGCAAGTACCATTCAAATGTTGCAGCTAGCTTCAAATGTTAAAATTTTTGCTTACCATCAGCCTAATTTTCTTCCTTAGGTCTTCAAACAAAGCAAAAGAATAAGAATGAAGAAAATTATTATGCCAGACAATGGGTATAGCAAAACCACAAAAATATCTCCTTTAAATGAGTGGATTACAATTTTACTAAGGGAATTAAAAAAAAAAAAAAATTAAAGACAATATTGGTATGAAAAATAGAGTATGTAAAATAGTAAGAAAACTGAGACAATCTGAAAATGAAACAGGTGGATAATAATAGAACCTAGCTGTTCAGGTACCATTTAACTGGTTTTACCAACTCTAGATACCATTCTTGACCACTTCTATCAGGCTACTGGAGCAGTACATTTATTACAGACGATCCACTGAATTCTTATTCCTACTATGCTTCACACTCTGAACAAAGGTCACTGAACAAAGAAGCACCAGACATCAGAGGAAAACATTTTTATAGAAAAGAATGGGAAAATAATGGTGAGGTCATTTAAAAAAAATTATTATTTCCCTAAGGCAACCCAAACAATTCATTGGAGGTGGGTGAAAACTATGAAAATATGAGAAGCTACTTACTAGTTGACTACTAACCAAGAGCTTAGAAAATGTTTTCTGTCAAATTGTCTTGCAAGTCTCCACTGAAGATATCAGAAGCCTGATAATTCAGCAGCTTTCACTGAAACAGAAAAAATTTTGAATACGATCAGATAATAATGTTTGTCTTTGCATGATACTTAAGTAAACAGACAACAGCATAGGCATTGGACTGTCTCTTGCAGCAGGACATGAAAATGTTAAGATCTGGCAAATCTATAAAGGCAGTACTACAGTGATGTAAAAACTTTTATTTTTAAGGAGCAGTTCAAAACTGGAACTCTAACTGAAACAGTTAAATGTACAACAATGGTATTTTCAAGGCTTGTAACTAGCTTGGGAGTAATTAATTATTTCACATCTCATGCTAATTTTAGGAAAATGAGCTAAATTGAAAAACTTTTGGGTTTAGAACATTGATGAATTACTGCCATAGAGAAATACGGAAGTACTGATCCTGAAAGAAATTGTTCAGAAAAAATGAAAAACACTTGAACAACAAAAATTATGTTATCTTAACATAGTAACAAGTTAAATAAAGGTATATTAGACAACTAAGAAACCTTTTTTTTTTGCATTGTTCCTGTACACACCCTATCAGTTAATCCTATGACACATATACAGATTCTCAATTAATGTGAAACAAAACTGGAATTTAGGTATACCATATAAAAACTGCAAATAAACTTACTTGTTTGATATCTTTTTTTTTAACTTGACGAGCTTTAGTACCTATAGATCTATGAGACTGGAAGAGTATGCCATATATGGAAGACTAACAAGTTAAAAAAAAAAAAAAAGCATGTAAGATAGAGCATCACTCAGTGTACTGTAAATTCTGATGGTAAAATATAGTTGTAGTTGAATGTCATTTCCAGAGAATCTTTGTTAGGTTTTTTAAAATACCCTGGTTGATTTAAACTATGAAAAGAAGCGTAAAAACCAAAAGCAAGCCTAGCCCTCTGTTCTACGCTCAGGTATTTTGTTTTTCCCCACAACAAGTTATCATCTCTCAGGTCAAGAATCATTCTTGCTTTTGACAGAAAGTTCTCAAATATACCCTAAAGTCCTTGAACAAGTGTTTGTGTCAACATATTAGCAGGAGTTGCAGAAATGGCTCCACAATTGTATCATTTTTACTGCTCCCTGTCTGCCTTCTTGTAACATAACTGGTAAGTATCAGAAATCTCTAGTTGCCCCAGAGGAACTACAAACAGCAACAACTACATTTTACCAAAAACAACAACTCAACACTACCCACGTTCCAGAGTGTAAGCCAGTTACAGATGAAGTGTTAACTGTCCCAGAACTAAGCTGCTGATTCTTGGTTAGCATCTGGGATGTGTAATCAATGACCTGACTTTTTGCACATAGGTCTTTAGCTCTTCCATGCAACAGAATTTTAGTGTGTTTACCTTTTAAAAATATTGTAAGGTTCAGAGTCCTATTTATTCTGTTCTGTTTTCACATTCTCTTCTTCATAATTTGGAAATTCCTTCATTGCAAATTTTCTGTTTTCACCTTTGGTATCTTTTTCTGGGTTAATTCCACTGATCTCACCCTTACAATTCTCCTATAGTCACAGAGCAAGAGGACAGATTCGCTTTCAATATCCCACTGGGAAAATTTGTCTCTGGACAATTTCTCTTAGAGAAACTGTCATTTATGATATTATGACTTTATGAATTTGACATTTATGATATTATGACAGCAGTGTTGTTCTTTGTATGCATGATCCTGATGTGTTTCTTCCTAGTATTAAGGCTCTGCTTATACACTGAGATATGTAGAAGTCTTTATTATTATTCTTATTGCCATACTAATCCTCAACTGCTGCTGACATTGCTAATTCATTCTGTCACCTCTTCTGTTTCTGATTTCAGAGGTTGTTTCCTCTAAGCTCAGGATTCACATTCAGTGGAACATAAAAAATATATATTAGGCCATTGTATTTTTTTTTTTATTATTTCTTTGTGTTGATGCATTTTCTTAAGATCCTACATTTGCCCAGAGTTTTTCTTATTCCTATGCACTATTTCTTGGAAACCTAAGATTCAACTTTTCTTCTCAATGAGATGTGTAATTAATAACATGATATCAGACTTGTTGTGATCTGCAAGTGCTCAAATTTTTCTGGGCTTTTAAGTGTTCAGCTCAACTGCATAGAAAGATAAGCTAAACGTGTAATAAATTCTGAGAAGTACCATAATAGAGAAAAGCTGTCAGTACATGAGAAATCACAGAGTTTTGGATGAAAGGGCAAATGGACATTCGTGGTCACCTACCATCTTATTTTAGACAGACGTTCCAAGCCAGAAAATGTGGGTAATACTGACTAAATATAGGTAACTAATGACATCCAAATGGGACAGTTAAAATATAAAACTGGACTCTACAGCTGACCTTCTGAAACAGTCTTCTGGCCATGGGTAAATATCACAGGACATCTAACGTGACATTAAGGCTGCTAAATGCCACTCAACTTTGTTGTGATGTTTTCAAACTAGATTTGTGTACAGGCAGCTAAAACATGAAAACTTTTCATTAGCATAAATCAGTTAAGATCAGTCCCGAGTAAGCTAATAATAGTGAAATGAAATTACTAGAAGGAAATCTGTCCTCTTAAGAGGATGGCTCTAGGAGGTGAAGTACCACCAGATTGTCTAGAGGGGATTCAGAAATAGCAACAAAATACTTGGACTGAAGAACTTCCTGAAACAAACAAACAAGCCACCAAGGGATATCATCACAGCAAGCTTGTTTTCCCAGATAGCTGTCCCCTTGATCACTCAACTGACTAATATGCTCAGTCCCACAGCCAGGTCCACACTCTGCATGTCCACCCTCCCACCCTGATGAAGAATTCAGTTCTCCAACTTCAGAGTGAGCTGCATTTGTCTTTCAGAGAGTAAGGCATAAACCAAGATTATCTTCGATATACCAGAGTTCAATAAAATACACAAAACTACTGATGGCCTGAGAGGTTGCATGCAATCATAGACTTTGCAACTAATCCCTCTTCATTTGGTTTTAAGCAATGCATATTTGAAGATATTTTTGCTCCTAGAGTTCTTAATCTTAAATGGAGTACCTAACTCTGGAGAAGGCAACTTAATTACAGAAAACTCACATTCCAGGATTGTTTAACATTATACATGAAGTAACTGAGATTATTAGTACAGGACACATGATAGATCATTTTTTTGTTGTTCCAGACTTTCAAAGAAAAAATACCTCACATCTTACCTCTCGCAAGCAAAACAACTCTCATCATCTTGCACACTTACTCATCAAGCAATATAATGTGAAGTACTGCAAAATTGCTAGGAAGCCATCATCAGAAGCAAATGATACTGTTTGTGGTAGTAAATTCCAATTACACATTTCTGATTGTAAAATTTATTTACTTCTAGTGAGTTTCACTCTAACCATGTGGCCCTGTAATGCAGTGCTGCTGTTGCTGTTAACAGGCCATAATGTCTACGCAGTCTCCATCCTTAAAAGCTTTCAGGACCCAAGTCTTGAAAGACAAAATCCTCAGCCTCTGCTGTCAACTGAGTGCTTTAAGAAACAAGTTGGACTATGTGACTTCCAAATTCCATTGATATTAATACAAACAAAATGTATACATAGATCAGAATACATATTGTCCATAATGTCTCTTCTTTGACCTTATTGCCTTACTGTGGATAATAATAAAACAATAAATATATTACTTTTTCTTATTTTATGAAATGTTATTTCTAAATTCTTGATTCCATAAAAAGGGATGGGAAAACTCCCAGTGATTTCCATGTGGAGAGTTTTTATTCTGTATGTTTTGGTCAAAGTCTAGTGGTTACAAAACACAAGTGGATGTCAGCACTCTTGAGTTTGGACCACATGTTCATGTGACTGTTGCTGTGGTTTTGAGCAAATGCTTTCATGTACACTAAAGCATGTATGTACATGCCTACAACAAAGCATGTGGGTGCCTATCACGAGGGACTGCTAGCTTGTTCAGTAATAGCTATGGGGTGAATTTAGTTTCAGCAGCAGATGATTCAGAAATTTAATGTTTAAATATAGGTTCATATGAGGGGATTTGACCATAAAGAAGAGGTGTTGCCTTGTAGGTAATATCACAACCTATTTTGAATGTTTCTGGTCTCAATTCTGTATCACATGTGTATGAAAAAGTCAGCAAGGACAAAAAAAAAAAGTTGACATCTACTAAAGGTTTACTACGGCTTTTGTTTCTACTATCTCAGAAGTGCACCATCTATTAAGTCAACATTATAACCCAAATCTCATTTGACTAAAGAGACCAGAATATAAGCTGCTTTATCTGTGGGGGATACGAAGGAATTCTCAGTACATTTCTAGTATTAATACTTTCTATAAAGCACCTAGTGGCATCTTTCCTACCTTCAGTGTCAAAAGTTTACTAAAGCAAAAACTCTCTGTTATGGATTTCTATATTACCTTCTAAATTTTCTTCAAGATAATTTTTTAGTGTGGGCAATACTGTCTGCTCGATGTCTCAAATAGTGCAGAAATGGTGCAGCAGAGAGTATTAAAAAGCTCAACAATCAGAACAGGACAAAGTAGGAGTGCTCAGGAAGATTGCTGAAAATCTGTCTTGATTTGTTTGTTTTTCAAAAGACTTATAAGAACAAAGAAAGATTTCTGAGGGAGAGAAAGTGGCCATAAAAATGAAGAAAATGGCAAAAACTAAAGCAGAACCTGCTTATATCTCCAATATGTACATGCTCCCTCAGTGGATACCCAATGAAAATTATTTAGAAATGGAATTGAACCTGATTGAGCCTACGTACCAGATACAATTACATGAATCTTATCATGAGAGACAGGGATCTGAGAATTGAGTAGAGAGGAAAGAATCGCCCCAAAAAGGTGAAGAAAAAGAAGAATCCAGTGCAGGACAAGAATACTGTATAAGAACATCCTGTATAATCATTTACTCACAATCAGAAGGGAGTTGTACTCAGATTCACAGAAAAAGCAAGTCCTCTTTGCAAAGTAGCAATGGGACAATGTACACAGTAAATCCAGATAGCAGAAGGGAATGAGATCTACTAGGAATGTATAAAAATTATTAAAAAAAAATAATCTAGTATTCCTATAAATTATAATGGTATTGAGCAAGGAAAAATTAATAAAGAAGTGCCTTAAACTGTAATATAAGCACAATAAAAAGGTACAGTCAATAATGTTTTGTTTTGGTTCATTAATGTTTTGTAACACTGTGATAGCATAACCACAAAAAAAGCACTACGTGTAACTAATATAACCAACAAGGGGAAATCAAATTAGCATGTGAGCCAGCCAAGTGACTGAATTTGCAAGACAAAGAACTAATCAGTAGCTAAGCACAGGAGTGCAAATAGGCAAGACATCCTGCCAAACATTTATGAGGAACAACTGACAAAACCAAACCAAACCCCAAGATAAACAGCACAAGAAGCAGCTGAGATCTCCTTTAGAGGGGATACAAAACAAGTAGCATAAAAAAGTCAGGCATAAAGAGGAAAGGAGAAGACAGATGAGAAGCTGGCTTCAGTTGAGATTTCTCAAAATCCTCTCAGGCCTGCTTACCTTGACTAATGCCATCAGGCAGTGCAGCATTAACTCTCTGCTATTCTATGCTCATAGCTAATTTACAAAATCACAGAATCACAGAATGGTAGAGGTTGGAAGGGACCTCTGGAGATCACCTAATCCACCCCCACTGCTAAACCAGGTTCACATAGAGCAGGTTGCACAGGGTTGCATCCAGGAGGGTTTTAAAAGCCTCCAAGGAAGGAGACTTCACAACCTCTCTGGGCAGCCTCTTCCAGTGTTCAGTCACCCTCAAAGTAAAGAAGTTTTCCTCATGTTCAGATGGAACTTCCTGTGTTCCATTTTGTATCTGTTGCCTCTTGTCCTATCACTGGGCACCACTGAAAAGAGTCTGGCCCCATTCCCTTGACCCCTGCCATTCAGATAGTTATAAACATTGACAAGATCCCCGCTCAGTCTTCTCTTCTCCAGGCTACACATGTCTGCATATTTCAGCCTTTCCTCATCAGAGAGATGTTCCAGTCCACTAATCATCTTTGTAGCCCTCAGTTGGACTCTCTCCAGTAATTCCCTGTCTCTATTGAACTGGAAAGCCCTGAACTGGACACAGTACTCCAGTGATGGCCTCAGAGGTGGGCAGAGTAGAGGGGGAGAAGACTCCTCTTGACCTGCTGGTCACACTCTTCTTAATGCACCCCAGGATGCCATTGGCTTTCTTGGCCACAAGGGCACATTGCTGGCTCATGGTTAACCTTTTGGCCACCAGGACTCCCAGGTCCTTCTCCACAGAGCTCCTTTCCAGCAGGTCAACCCTTAACCTGTACGGGTGTGTGGGGTTATTCCTCCCCGGGTGCAGGAATCTACACTTGTCCTTGTTGAACTTCATTATGTTCCCCTCTACTCAACACTCCAGCCTGTTTAGTTCTCACTGGATGGCAGCACAGACTTCTGGTGTGTCAGACACTCCTCTCAGTTCTGAATCATGGTCAAACTTGCTGAGGGTACACTCTGTCCCTTCACCCAGGTCATTGATGAATATGTTCAACAAGACAGGACCAAGAACTGACCCCCGAGGAACACCACTAGCTACAATATTGTAAACACTCAGCACAGCAATCTCTAGTTACCTAAATTATATATACACACATACATACATATATTCAGTTAAAACAATGATACACTCTGTTCTGAGTTAAAAGAAAATGTGTTCCTAACGGAGAGATTTCCTCCACTTTTCCTAGTAAAACACAGAAATCAAAGAGCAATACACTTATCCAAAGAAGGAGCTAAAATAAATAAAATGTGATCTTTGGTGTACTTCTAGTACTTTCTAGAAAAATGAGGCACATAATATAATAATCAAACAAGATAGCGAAGAATATCTAAAATTCATCCACCAACAGAAAGCAAACAGGACTTGTCCAGATGGAGATTCCACCAGAGACTGAAACAGGTATGAGTAGTAAGAACATGAAATAAGGATTTTGCCTGAGTCTGAAATAATATGAATATCTAGTTATAATCACTACAAGAAGAAAAACAGTTTAAAAAGCTTAATAGGAAAAATAATGGATCTAGAACTGGATTAATTGCCAGCACTGATACTAATATGAAAGAAGGATTTAGATCACTGGTACACTTAGGGAAAGTACTTAACGAATGTCTCTAAGAAAAAAGATTATTGTCAAGAGAAGTAACTAAAGGGTTGTTTATACCAGAAACTTAGATGAGATAACATAGGGGCTTGAAATAGCAGTTTGGGACACAAAAATCAGGGAGAGGAGGGAAGATGAAGAAAAAGAAAAAGGAAAATAACCCCAAGATTAACAATAAAAAGCATAGTAAAATGGTAATGTTACTAGAGCAGTTATTGAATGATAAATATTTTAAGGTAAGGAAGAATAAAGGTAAATATTTATTATAAAAATAGAAGCATATCATATGGACATATGGATTATCAAAATAGAAAGAGGTCACATGGACAGCAGAGTCCAAGTGAGCCAAAATAACTTCAGAAGAAAAATGATGCGGGAGTGGGGAAGAAAAAGATATTTATTTTTACTGGGAGATAAATTGCTGAAAACCTCCCTGGCAAACTTTTGCATTCTATCAATGAGTGCTCTCCCCATGCCTCCCTCCTGTGTGCTGTGGCAGGTTCCACAGCCCCACACAAATGCAGCCTCCCCTTCTGGAGGCTGGAAGAGCTGCACAGTGCAATCTTGACAAACCAAGTGGGGCCCAAGCACCAGGTCCAGTACTAATTAGCTCAGTAGGACAGCTTTAGAGTCAACTGTAAGCTTTTATGGTTAGACTGAAAATCAACACCTGTTTGAAATGTTTCCAGTAAGTTAATATTTCCAGTCGGTATTAGTGTTAGTTAAATAGGAGAATATGTGAATTAGTGCAAGAATTTTAAGATTAGTAAGGAACTGTTAAAATGAGAATAACAGGTTAGTGGTGAAAATTAAGGTTAGAGAAAAATTCCTACTAGAGCATCTCAAAGATGTCTATTGGAATTTGTATTTTTCATTAACCTCGCCTCAAAATGCAGGACTGCTATAATGAAAAGTATGAATGACATATTTAGGAATTACTGTCAAGGACTGGAGTATCATACATGGAGAACTATACAACATTGAAAAATATATCAGACTGCTGTCTACTTCAGACTTTCTAGTTTCTTTCATGGTTTTATCTTCAGCTTGACATTCCTGAATGAGAACAAACAAAAAACTCCCTAACAACAGGTTTACAACCCCTCTACAAATCCTATCTCTAATTTTACCAGGACCCATGCTGTTCCTTGTCCAGCAATGATATGTCTCCACAATTATGACACTTAATCCACAATTCTACACAGACTACACGAGCACCTAATAAGTAATACGACAGACATGTTTTTTGGGGGAGATCTGTCAACAGCATTTTTCACTTCATTTGGCATGACCTTACAACAAAAAATGAACTTGAAAAAAAATTTCAAAAAGGATGCCATACAACCATGGCATCACCATTTCATTAAATATATTTTACTGTTGCAGGATTAAGTTACTTGGGATTAGCAAACATTTGTTCACTCCTGATGCTTTTATTTCAGCATGGCAGTCAAATGTTTCTGCTTAAACTGCCAGTTATGAGTAACAGCAAAGCAAGCCCATGATTAATTTTCATTACCAGATTATTTAGCTGCATGCCACAGAAATTTGTACTTAATTTTATGTCTAAAATCAATATTCAGCTTAATTAGAAAGGAATAACAATAAACACCCGCAGCATTTGCTGAAGGACAAATGAGGCAAATGTTGAATGCAGTGAATATTTGCCCATCAAACTTATTAATTTAAAAATGTTTCAGACTCATCAGAAAGCAGTATTGGCATATCTTACTAGCAAATATGTTCCTTGAACAAGTACAGAAGTGCCTTCTTAAAAATCTAAAACCATTTGTTTTGTTTACAGTTCTTGGTCATAGTCACTAAAACTAATGCAAAGACTTTCAGTAGCCAACAAATGTGTGTGATCTAAGTTACAAAATATATTCTCTTTATATATGTTTTATATCACCTGACTCTACCTATTTCCATGCACACATAAAAATTTCTGTTTTTAGAAAATACCAAGAACTGTATCTTAAAAAGTATAGCACTGTACTCCTTATTAAAAAGTAACCTTAAACTCCACAACAAATCAAGACAAACAAAAAAACCCAACATACCATTGTTTCTGAAAAATACTGTAATTTTATTTCTTTTGCCTTTTAATATGAAACTTAGAAAAAAATCCCTATGAAAAGCTCTTCATGGCAAAAGAAAAGAATCTCAGGAGTCTGAGCTTAAACAAAGAGGAGAAATGCCTGAAAACATGATGAGGATTGGTGTCACCCAGAACAAAAAACACTGTTCTCCAAGAATATTTTTTTCATTTTATAGCTAAATTAATGTTTGATAAACCAAGTAAATAGTAGCATATGAGAAAGTAAGCGTTGTTCATGCTGTTACTTTGTAGGGACAGAGCATCAGTATTGATTCCTACATGTGATACTGGCTTACTACAGAAGAGAGCCAGACGATTGGTTTTCTCTTTCTCCCTCTCTATGTTTGTCCTTCTTTCTTGGTATTGTGAATACTGTATATATATATATATATATGCAAAAAATAAATGGAATTTGAGTTGATCTAGTTACCAGAAAATTCTGCTTTTGAAATGTACTATGTGGTTACATTTGAACCAGTGAACTAAACAGGGCCAATGCTCAGGTCTGGACAATGCTACACAACTGCCTACACTGTTACTGGCATCCCTCCCAGCATATTTTTATTTCATGCCCAGTAGGTCTCTCCTTGACGCTGACTGTGCACAGTTTGCGCAAGTGCTCAGGAGCAGCTGTTTCCAATAGGCAAGTGGATAAACTACCATCATACCATCCTGATGGGATCCATCTGTCAGAGAAGAGGAAGAGCATCTTCAGTCATAGGTTTAGCAAACTGGTTAAGAGGGCTTTAAACTGAAGTTGCTGAGGGAGAGGAACCTCAATCCATCCTTCTTCTACCAGTTTGATGCCAGTGCCAGCAATAGATGCCCAGAACCTGGAGAGGGATCACAGGTCAGCAAGAGAACACCTGAAGAGGAGCACAAAGGAATTCCAATCAGAAAGTCAGCTTCATTGGGGGCCCAACTTAAATGCCTCTCTGCAAACACTGTAACATGGGGAATAATCAAGAGGAGTTAAGAGGCATGGACTGCAGGCCTACAGTCTTACTGACATCACAGAGACATGATGGGATGGCTCCTATGACTGGAGTGTTGGAATACAAGTATACAGGCTCTTCAGGAAGGGGAGATGAGGAGGGGGTGACACCCTGTGTCAGTGACTGTCTGGAGAGTATGGAGCTCTATGTGGGGATGGATGAGGAGCCGACCAAGAGTTTACGGGCCAGGATGAAAGGAAGGGCAGGGACAGGCGACATTACAGTGGTGTTTGCTATAGGCCACCTGAACAGGAAGATTGAGCAGATGAGGCCCTCTATAGACAGATGAGAGCAGCGCCATGTTCACAAGCCCTGTTCCTCATGGGGGACTTCAACCACCCTGAAGCCCATTAGAAAGACATCACAGCAGGGCACCAGGAGGTTACTGGAATGCATTGATGAAAATTTCCTTCTACAAGTGGTAGAGGAGCCAACAAGGAGAGGTGCTATACTGGACCTTGTTCTCACCAACAAGGAGAGGCTGGTGAGTAATGTGAAGCTCATGGGCAGTCTTAGCTGTAGTGACCAGGAAACAGTGAATTTCAAGTTCCTTAGGGCATCAAGGAAGGCACACAGCAAGCTCACTACCTTGGACTTCAGGAGAACAGACTTTGGCCTCTTCAGGGACCTGTTTGGTAAAGTACCTTGGGATAAAGCCATGGAGGGAAGAGAAACCCAAGAAAGCTGGTTAATATCCAAGATTCACCTCCTCCAAACTGAGAAGCAATGCATTTTAAATCTGACCAGGGACTTCAAGGGCAACAAGAAAAATTTCTACAGGTGTATCAGTGATAGAAGGAAGACTAGAGAAAATGTGGCCCCTCTTCAGATGAAAACAGGAGACCCAGTTACTTGGGATATGGAGAGGGCTCAGGTACTCAACAAATTCTTTGCCTCAGTCTTCACCAGCAAGTGCTCCAGTCACACCACCCAAGTCACAGAAGTAATGGCAGGGACTGGAAGAATGAAGAATCGCCCATCACAGGAGAAGACCAGGTCTGAGAGCATCAAAGGCACCTGCAGGTGTACAAGTCCAATGGACCTGAGGAGATGAATCCGTAGGTTCTGAGAAAGTTTAAGGATGAAGTTGCTAAGCCACTATCTATGATCAGAGGGCTGGAACACCTCCCCTGTGAGAACAGGCTGAGAGAGGTTGGGTTGTTCAGCCTGGGGAAGAGAAGGCTCTGGGGAGACTTTACAGCAACTTTCAAGTACTTAAATGGGGACTGCAGGAAAGATGGGGAATGACCCCTATATATCAGACAGTGTAGTGATAGAACAAGGGTTAGTGGTTTCAAATGGAAATAAGGTAGATTTAGATTAGCTATTAGGAAGAGATTCTTTGCTGTAAAGGTGGTGAGACACTGGAACAGGTTACCCAGAGAAGCTGTGAATTCCCCCTCCCCGGAAGTGTTCAAGACCAGGTTGTTTTGAGTCTTTGACCAACCTGGTCTAGAGGGAGGTGTCCCCACTCGTGGCAGGGGTGTTGGAACTAGATGACCTTTAAGGTACCTTCCAACACAAACCATTCTACGATTCTATTCTATGATGACTGAACACCCTTTGTTCACATTAGTGCTAATGCCAACAGGCCATAATAAATTAAGTGATTAAATGGAGTAGGCAAATCGCTCATGAATTAATTTCTTTTGTAATTCACCCATATTAGGTTACAAACTAAAGTAACTTAAATCGCTAGGCTGTTAAAGATTACAGAATTCTTCCTATTGGAAAAGGTATGATATTTCCTTTGATTTACCATGCAAGGAAAATAGTCCTATAGAAAGAACAGCAACTGGTTGTCTTCCACATTTTAATATACAGCATAGTGTTTGCTGACTGAGCAATTACTGATTGTTGAAAAAATACAGACATTTAAAATAAATTCCCTAACATATATCTGTGCTTAGTGTTAAGAAAAAAAGGTTTATTTTCAAGCAAACTGCAAGTTTGTTTTATTTCACAAAAATATGGCTTCATTTTCTGTTCCTTACAACACTAACTGTAAATATTTTCATTAAAGTTTATAGTTGCTTGTAAGCTCTTTGTAGCACCAGAAAGAATTGCCATTAATTCATTAAAACTTTAGATAAAGCAAGTAATTAGAATGGCATGTGGAAAAGAAAAACAAACATGAAGAACTGGTAATATACTGTAATGGCTCAGATGAAAAAATGAAAAACCTTTGCTTTGGCAACATGGGTTGAAAACCGAGTTTCTCAGTAAGGTCTGCTTTGTTTCAGTTCAGTGAGATTCTTAACACTGATTTCAGTGTTATGACTATGCCAAAACACAATGCTGTCGCTTCAGAGATCACATTGTATGGTACAGAGTATATTTTTCTATACCACAAGAAAAAAAACCCAAAACAACCAAACACAAAAAACCCCAATACTTTTCCACACTGTTACTATTACAGTAACAAGTACTTTTAATGAGAAACTATATTAACCTTTCGTTATAACTCCATAAAATATTAATAACTGCAAAATATATCCTGTAACCTCAGGTAACCTATCTCTCTTTAGACAAAACAGTATTTGCAATACTCTTTTTGGCAGTGAATGCAGACGAAAGACTACAGTGCTACTGTCTATCCTATACACACATACACGTAATCCTTGAAGAAGAAAATAGAGAAAAGTACACTCTTTAAATGCCAATCCATATATTATTCAAGTTACAATATGCAAACCTGGTTAGGTAAATCAGAAATAGTATTGATTAGATGTCACAAGTCACTAAACTGAAATGACATTTTAAATATTATTGATTAGCAACTCACAATGCAGAAAGCAACTAAAGTGATCCTACACTTACATGAAAAGAAGAAACCTCACTATTATTTTCCACCTCACATCACCTCTGCCATCCCAGAGAGGGATCTGGTTACCTTGTTTTTCACAAAATAAAACAACCTGGCAGCTGTTAACCTGTGTTGATGGGGGGAAAGTAAAGCAGCCCAAACCCAGAGTCCCTTTCTGCCTTTGAAGACTCAGGTTTAAAAGGAAACAAAAGCAACTACTTCTCTTGTTAGCCAGTGCTATAATCATAAAAGTATATGATAAAACAGTGTATACTCTCAAAAAATAAATGCTTTAGCTGAAATCATAATTGTACAGCTAAGTAAATTTTATCAAATGATCATTTAATAACAGGATTTAATTTAAGCTGCACCTAGAACAATGTGAAATTTTGCTTTTCCTCCTTCCTTACCCTCCTGGCTATGACAATTATTTTCAGGAGTTTCAGCTCAAGTATATTTCCAACTGGATTTTTAAGTTATATGTTAATCTGCAGTTTCCCTTATAATTTCTAAATTTCTTTGTCTAATTGGTAAGACATCAATGACTCTTCTTTTTCTTACATTGCAAATGAACAATTCACTGCTAAATACGTAGAAAACAGTCCCTTTGTGCAGCAAGCAGACAAGTCCATCAGCATAAAGAGTATTATAAGAAAAAGAAAAGAATAAAGTGTAGATATTAAAATTATTAGAAAATGGGACAAGAAGGTTCTCCCACAGTATTGATACTGTCCTGATGTCAGAAACTCAAGCTGACTTCAGTGGGGACTGCCATTACTCAGCTCCACATAAAATTAGGCATTATAAATTTCAATATGACATAAAATTTAATATAATTTCAACTCTACAGTACTTCAGAGAGCATGTGTTACACCTTCTTCACAGAGAAAAATGCTAATGCATCCTCCTTAACAGCTGAAGAGCCATCTGGAAGATCATACTCGCAATGTAAGCATGCACATCTACTGGCTTCTCTTTCCTTATATAGATTGCAGCTGCTTCACAACTGCTGAGGCAGGAATTTCATCAGCGCACAGAAGGTCCTCAGAGGTCTTCAACCTGGTCTTATCTTTGTGGCAGGTTTTATTTTAAAGCCTAGGGGGAGTGCTGTTTCACACCAAAGCCTATGTCAACACACAGTGTTCCTTTCAGACTGCCTTGGCTTCTACATTCTATTACAGCCCTCAGGATAGACAGCCTTGTTGGCCTTTCTGGTATGAGGCCATAGAGAAGTCACACCAGAAAACTTCCAAAATGCCAAGATGCTCACGGGGAAGCCATTGCTTCCCAGCATTAAAAATTTCACTTTCACCAAGTCAAACAAACTGTGGGCACCTATAATACATGTATCAGTTTTCCATAAATTAATATAAAAAAGCCATATGAAAAATATTTCTCATTCTTTAGTGAAGAACATACTGCAACAGCTAATGTTCATGCTTCTATAATGACTGATTTTTTTTCCAATAAGGGAAAATCTCAATTGCTATCCAACACCCTTTTGACTTCTGTTCCACCTCAAAACCACTTTTGTCATTCTTGCCTGGGATGCTTCATACAGGTCAGCTGATAACACAATGAATTTTTAGAAATCTGTGCTGAGAAAGCTATGGTCTCTTCCACTGTCATATTGGTGTGACATCAAAAAAAGTTTAAGTTTAGATGAAGTGCCTGTTTCTAAACTGGACAGTAAAGTCTCTACGATCAAACTGTGCAATTTCTTATTTTGCAGGGGCTATGGGGGCACAGTTTATTCTACACTTCTCTTTCAAGTAGCCACCATTTCATTTTACAGTAAACTACTAAATACCAATATTAGCGTTTGGATTGAAATCTCTTTGGAACAAAGAGATTAAACTTTTAATTAGACAAGAAAATCGTAATCAGCTCCTGAAGCATTATCTATTACTATATATTACTAATTGGCTTAACAAATTACATCATTACATTTTCCCTCTGCTTTACTGCATTTCATTACAGAGAGCAGATAAAGTAACAACTTTACATGACAGTTTTGAGATCCTTTGATATGAAAGGTACTACTTAAAGATCTGTAATATCCTGAAATTAATTTAATGCAATATATTTTATTGCAAGTCACTAATCAGTTAAAACTGCAGAGCTGCCCTTCCTTCTCTTGTCTTAGTCTGAACTGTATAGTGCTCCCCTATGGTATTCCCTCAATTAGTCTGATGTAAGTATGAGCAGGTTTTAGGCAAAAATTGCTCTAAAATTAATATGCCAACCTTTTGTCTGATCGCGCTATCAACGGAGAAAAAAAGTTTATCTTAACTTCCATCAGTTAATGCCCATTTAGTTCATGGAGCAGTCGTGTGAATGCATAGATTGTCTCACAAAACAGAAAAAAAGGAAGAAACAACCAGGACAGGTTAGAGAATAGAAGTGTTTCATGGCATCATCACTGGATTAAAAAGAGAGTAGAATAATGGCATTAGAATGACATCTTAGGCTTGAACATAAAATTGAAAATTTCAAAGATTCATAATGAGCAAGATTATCTCAATTTTACCCTGGAAATGCACAGAATGGAAGACTAATTCAATTTCTTTGTTTAATACTATAAAGCCTTACTCAACAACACAAAAAAATTGTTAAAACTTTTAAAGTTTAGGTGAAATATGAGTATAGAAAATACAACAGAAAGCCCTAGTCATTGAAAAAAAGAGACAATTAGTGGTAATAAAAACTAAATGTAAATACAATTTTCGTTATAATTTGACCATGTATAGAGGAAAAATAAAGACAACTGTGTTAAATTAGTGAAATAAAACCAGAGTAAATCTAGGGTTAAAATAATTGTAGATGTCTGTTGATGTCATAATTTGAAAAGAAGCTTATCAGAGACTGCACTATATTGATTTTCAATTACCACATAACATTTGTAAAACTCTGAAATTGAACACTGAAGTCCTAATTGTTATTAAAGCTTCTTGAATAACACTTCAGTTTGTTAATATACTAATATCCACAGAATTTTAAGGAACACCAACTAACAGCAAGAAGTAAAGGATTTCAAGCACTTTAAGTAGAGAACTTTCCATTTTTGCCAACATCACAAATCACCGCAATCTTCTTGACCTGTTAGACTGTTGAGGAGTCATTAGTTCAAACAAACAAACAAAAGCCAACACACTAATGGCAGGGAAGAACATAGCAAAACTTGTGAAATCAAATAAACCTCCTATTAAAACTTTGTAAAACAGAAATGAAAAAAAAAACATAAACTTGCAGAATCCATTAACTTTTCAAGAATACTGTCCTCTTTGTCTGTTTTTTCATTAGAGTTATAACTGACATAACTAAGCTAAAATGGCTTGAGGGGTTTCAGTCATTTTTTAATTTTTAGTTTAATTTTTTTATTTTTTCACAAAAATGTAAGAAGCAGCCAAGTGTGGGTAAAAACATTAAACACAGTCAAGAAATCCTGAAAATTTACCTATCAGTGGCATGTATCCATATCTCACAACTTCCCATATTACTCTAATTGTCTGGTAGACTATACAGCGTACAGTTAGTGTCAAAGTACTGAAGACTAGACTACAATTTATATGAGCTGCCAAAATAAGAAGTAAAAAAAAAAACCCCAAAATTTAAATCTTGCAACCCAGACAAAAAACAAAATTCATGTTGTCTTGCTCAACACTACACCGTTCCTACATCCATGCTTGTATATATTTTTACTTAAGAGCTACAAGAAAAATATAGTTACATTAGAAACGTCCAAAGCTTATTCTTTCTTTCTTTCATACACACAGAGACCAGTTAATTTGGGATCATCTTACACAATGAGGAGATGTCTTCAGTAGGCAGAAGCAAAAAGAAATGGAAATACTTCTGCAATTACAGATCATGTAGTGGACAGGTCTCTGAAAAGAGTCTACATTTCACAGTGATCCCTTGTTCTCCCAAATCTGAATATATTCCCCACTAACAAAACCTTAGCCCAGGGGATATCAGCACTTCAGCTCGGTAATCTGTAACTTTGTCAGCTGCAACTGACTTGGCATGAAATCCACAATGAAGATAATGAGAAACTACTTCTAGAGCAAACTGCAGGTATATCCAGCAGACAGCTGTTCTCTTCTAACTACACCAAATGCAACAAATCTCAGAGACACACACAAGACTCCATTCACTGAGTTTGGAAAACCAAAAGGCAATTCTGTCAGTTATAATTTTTAACTACTGCACTGAAAATCAGCAGCTCTCCTGCATCCAGTGGTCTCATTAGACCTATAGACTATCAGAAGTGTGCTACAAGGTCCTTCTATAAACATCTAAAAATCACCTGGGTTTACACACAAGAAACAGTAAAAACTCTGACACCAGTTAACTGCGTAAACAACAGTCTCCTTTGTTTTTCCTGCAGCTTCTTTTCCTGGTCTGCCTTTGAGCCGAGGAGACCTGCCTGGGATGCCTTGTGCCTGTCTGGAAGACTATTTCCTTAACAGCTCTTGGCATTGAGACCAGTGAAACAGTTCATAATATGAAGTGTCAAGTTTGAAATATTGCAGGGCATTTTCACTGTGAAACCCTTAACTCTGTTTCTTCTTTGTGGTGTGAATTAGCCTAAATCACTACCTTTTTCCATTTATTATATTTGATTCTGTATCATATAGATAATCCTGACATCATAAAGATAATCCTGACATCATAATTCTTGTAGAGATTTGAAGTAAGACACAAGGTTCAAGAAGGGCACATTTAATTTTAGGCGCAGGGAACATAAAAAATATGAACCATGAGATTGTGTGTGAGGACCAAAGAGAAGCATCACAGAAATCTCTGGATGAATAAAGAGGAACAAAGAGAACAGAAAAGAAGAGACAGTCTATAAAATCAGCTGAAACACTAAAATAAATAAAGCGGTAAAATTACTAGGAGGAAAGTTAGCTTAGAGATAATTCTCTCTTGCTCTGAACCATTTACAAGAAAGTTAAAACTAGGCAAGGTGAAGTAAAAGGCAGAAGATCAATTTCATTTCACTTCCATAAAGTGAAGCAACACTTCAAATTGCCATAAAACACTTGTTGTTAATTGCCATTATTGATCACTTCAGTTGTGTGGCTGCTTTCCAGCTCTTCCATTACTCAGCAGCACTGTAAAATGAGACATGCTTGGATTCATGTGTTCTTAAATTGAAACTGAATCCCAAATTTTCAGTGTCTATATACTATGCCTACCACACAGTTCAAGTCTTCTTAGCCCAGCTATTTAGCTTCTCTTCACCCATCTTGAACAAATGTTGCTATTTCTATTTAGGATAACTCACCAGCAAAAATAAAAGGAACACATTCTATTCTCCCTTTCACTTAGACACTCCAAAGCACCCTGAAGATTGATGCCTACAGCAAAACAAGCTGACAAGTCAGTAATGACATTCGTTTAAGAATGTTATTCTTTGTGGAAAATTGCTTTGAATTTTTTGAATTATTTCACTTATTACTAAACAGTTACTGAACTGGAGAACTACATTTCATTTTTTTCTCCTTGATTTCCAGGGACAAGATAGTCTCAAAAATGTTGGAAGTACATCACATTCAGAGACTTTCTAAATATGTTAACATGCAACTGAGGCAAAGCCTGAGTTTCAAGTTCTTAAAGAGATTCTGACAAACAAGAAGTTACTAAGTTGTAATAAAAATATGCATCCAAGTGAAAGTCTGAAACAGACTACAGACCTACAGGATTCTTATAAGAATATAATTATATATTCTTATATTATTTTTCCTATGCAAAAGTTACAAATCAGTGTAGTAAAAGCGGTAAGACTGAAAACACAAAGGAAATCAGAAAAAAATGTATGCTTTATATATTTCTAAAAATATGCTCAGTTAGGCTGCACTTCAATTCTAGTATCCTGGAGTATGTGAGGAGCCAAATGCAAATACTGATCCAAACATTGGCTTAGGATCTTATAGCCATCTGTAACAACGAAAAACTTGTCTTTACTTTTCAAATACAAGAATACCTGCACCTGTCACAGAAATCTAAGTGCAAAGACACTAACTTTTATTAGTTTGGGGTGGGTTGAATTCAAGGAAAAGTCAGGTAAGTTTTGGCATATCTTTCCAGGATAATTAAAAAACATTATTCCTAGCAACATCATCTTTCTTAAAATTGTTCACCAACTCCATTTTTTATCAACTCAGTGCTGGCATTGGCATGTCACATGGCTGTTGTGCACTTAAATCTATCTCCATTAGCAGGTGAAGAAAGACTCCAGATCAGCACTGAGGTACTAGGCTACAAGCATAGCTTCCACTATGGGACTCCACTGGATGGAAGATAACTCATCAAGCTGAGGCAGTCAGAAATTGAAATTGGATATTTCATGCTAAAATCAACAAAGTTACTTTTGCCATGAATATCTGTACATACCTAAGAGACCAATATCTCCAGCCTTATCTGAAACGTAGCAGAACTGGAGAATTTTGGTTCATGGCTGTAGAAATAAGAAGAGATACTTAGAACGCAATGCTCTGTGAAAAGAGGGAATCAAAGAATTAAACCTGACACAATGACTAGACACAGGACTAGATTAACCTACCTATTCTTAGTTAAATTATCATAATGTCATACATGAAAGCATCCTGTTCCACACAGCCTATTAAGACTCCAGCAGTTTTAACTCAGTATTAAAAAAAAAAAAAAAAAAAATCAAGTATGGGCTTTAAACATTAAATGTAAATTAAATGTAAATTAATTAAGGTTGCATACAAAAATGTGAATCCCAATTTAAATAATTTTACTCAAGTCATACAGTGAAGCATTTCTTTTCCTCTTTTACCCTTTTAACAACAAAGATAGCATAAGTACATGTTCGGGTTGTCTTCATCAGGAATCAGAACATGCAGATGTATCTTCTTCAAGCATGGTCTTTGAACAGATTAAGTACCTCTATGCTTATTTAATAACTTGACCCTAGGCTAGCACTTTCTCTTCTGCTTTCACAGTGTCACATAGAAAGCAGTATGTGCAGTGCACAGACACATAGCAAATCCAGTGTCATTGAACTGGGACAGTATTTTAATTCAGAAACACACTCCAGAGACTGAATGGCTGCAGGTGTCCCCTCAGTGTCTTCACTTTTTGTAGCTGTCTAATGAATAAATGCTTAATTTAACTTTTGTCAGAGTAAGAATGAAATGCTGTCACCACATTTACTTTTTCAGAGTGAAAGGAAAGGTTGCCATACTGCCAGCATAACTGTACAGATATCCTTAGGACTTCCAAAGAGATGCAGAGATAAGAGAACTCGGGACATAGCTATAAGGACACCATTTGCATGCAAGGGAAAATTCAGTGCCAAACTGACTTTTAAATTTAGTCATCTAAATCCAGTGTTCCTTTAGTGTGTGGCTATATAATAAATGTATATTTTTACCAGAAGCAGTGAATTTCAGAGCTTGTGTTTCAAGGTATGGGTTTTTTTATGTACATGAAAAAATCCATGCCTCCCATTTTAAGAGGAAAATTAATTTTCATTCATGTTTCATGAGTAAGAATTTTTAAAATACTATATTTTTACTAGGGACATATCAATTAGCAGAGATAGAGCTGTAAACCACGTACTGAGCTGTTCTCTGTCTCTTTAAAAGAAGAGAAATATAACATTTTCTTTGGTTTCCTACTGTACTGTAAGTTCACATAGGAGCCGTTTCATAATGTGGAAGAACAAGGTTAAGTTTCTCATTAAATATTAATTGAAGATTTAGCTCCTGAAAAAATAATTCTTGATTCTTTAGTAAATTTGTACAGTGCCCCTGAGGTACCACAACACATTTAAATTAAAACTAGCACTAAGAGCTTTATGTGCATATCTGCATATCTATACTAATACATTAAGGTCAAATTACAGTATATAAAATGCTGTTAGTAATTAACTGTGGTCCTGATCCAGCTCCCACTGAAGTAAATGAAAGCTTCTGTTAATTTAACCAGGAAGTAGAGTGAAGTAGGAAGGTTAAGATGCAAGTTAAAGATTACTGTGATTGAAAATCTGTCCCTGTAACCATTCACTGTAGTTACAGACCTCAGAGATACTCTTTTTTTTTTTCTAAAATGTCTTATTATTCAAATACAGAAGACTATTTTTTATTTTCAAATAATGAACCAGAACTATTAAACCAGAAATTTCGAACATACTATAACTCTATGTTTTATTTTATACCTATTTGTCTTAGCTTTAGCTGCACAACACAGCACAAAACTACTCTTCATGCACAGCCTTATTTAAATCCCCCTTTTTTCTGTGGGTTCTAGACTATCCAAATTATGTGACCCATATGATGCATTACAGAGTTTTAATGTTCACACTGACTTTAAGAGATAAAGATGGGGATGGGGAGAAATGGAAGACTAATATATCCTTGCATCTGTTTCCTGTCTAGATACTGAACTGGTGAAATTTATGTGTATTTTTTTCAATCACAGTAACTTTAAATGTTCTGAAGTTGGGGTTTTTCCTTCCTATATGATCCTACAGGAAACAAACATCAGTCTGTTTTTATAAATACCCACAAAAAAGTGCATACTATGCACACACTCCATCCACTGAGGATAAGAAAGAAAAAGCATTGCTAATGATAGGCTGAAGAAAATAAAACCCCTAATTGCAAAGGCACAGAAAACACCTGTTTCTTATTCTCATAGAAATAAATAAATTACAACAAATGTATATATGAAAAAAGTTGTTGCCCATCTAACCAGGTATCTTGTTTGCCCTTTATCCTTCTAATCCTGTAAAACTTATACACAGTGTCTCCTAAGACAAAAGGGAAAGAGACAGGTGCACTCTAATTATTAAAAGACAGTATAAGACCTTATTGTTTAACATACATAACTTCACAACAATGATTTCCCACCTATTAGATATTAAACAGGTCACATTAAATTACATAGATACGTTTGTATAAATATCACTCTGCCCTTCTACCAGTCATGCCTTCTAACATCTAGCAAACCGTCTCACATGGAATGTGATATATTCAGACCCAGCTTATGGGTGTACTAAGTGCAGTAGGTGTGCTGTAAATGTACTAATCATTCTCACTAAATCACAAACGATAGTAGACAAGTGTGAACGCAGCCTGGCAGCAGTTCTGTCCTTGTATCCCATATTACCAATTCCTACCTTTCTTTAGACAGTGAAGATAATGGTAAGCCAAAACAACGCCCGATGCCAATATCCAGGCACTCTGTAAAATTAGATTACTTCATCTCCTTGAAGGGAACTGAATTTATGTCTCAGACTATCATGCTCTAACCACTTTCCAAGTCATTTTAGGTTCATCATATTAAAAGATTTCATATGGAATCATTCTTGCTTTGCATTACATCTATGTATACCATAATGAAAGAGTATAGATTTTTTTTTGTGTGTGTGCAGATACAAAAACATATTCTACAAGAAGTAGCCTACCATTTTGTAGCTCTGATTGCATACAATTCCACGTACAGAGAGAGACAGCTAAATGTTAGATTAACTACAGACCAGTGGCAGATTTGATTCCAACCCCTTCTCTCTGTCCTAAAGGACAAAGGCAGAAAGAACAACCAGTTACAGTACCTAAACTTGGGGTGGTGTGGGGGCATTGTTTACAGTCTAGGGAGAAAGAATAAATTAGTCTTCCACAGTTTAATACAATTTTTAATCCTAAAATTAAATAAAAAGTGAGAACAACATACCTACCTCCTAGTTTCACAAGTAATGTACAAACATAACCATTCTGTTTTCTTTCAATAAAACTCTTAAATGGAAAAAATTTGTTCAGCTTGCTTTAGCTTCAATTCAGTGAACAAGACAAATGAGATGAGTAACTGGCTTGCACTGAGTTGAAACTCATTTTGTTCTTAAAATAGATTTAGTTACTCATGTTGAATAAGTATAATTAAACTGATGTTAATACAGGAGGCTGAAAATTAATTAATTATATAATAAAGAAATCTTTACTTCATTCTGCTAGCAAATTTGCTACAGACAAAATTCTTGTTACTGTATTCTCTCTGAAAGTAATTTACTGTATTTACTGTGTTTAAAACAAAAATAATCCAACAACCCCAAAAATCTAAAAAAGCAAAAATAAGTTAAAGTGCACAACATATAATTTAGGTCAAGGAAAGGTTATTCAGTATAAGCATTTTGGAAGAAAGGAATGACAGGTGTCTTTGTAAGGTATTTGTTGTTACATAGTACCTTGAACAGCCCTATGTTGTGGGTTTTTTTCAGAATCAGAATATTTAATTTACAATGAAATTCTGATTTTCTTATTTGAAAATATGTACCTGAAATATATACTGTTTCTTATTCCTTTTTTTTTTTTTTTTTAATTTTTCCTGGTGTCTACAGCTTCAGAATACCTTAAGAAAAGATTTCAGTTGGATGCAGAGAGTCAATAATGTATCAAGCTACCTCAGCACTACATTGTAACTACTTCAAATTTAAAGCAATGATATTTTTTTCTTGATATTAGACCCTTGCTGAATGATTTTAAGATATATTGTTCATCCACAGACTGCATGCTGGTCTCAAAAATCAATTAAAGTTCACACTGAATTTTGTGATCACACACATCTATATACCTCAAGAAAAATATAGTTAAAGTGATACTGTAAAATATGCATTGACATTCAACATATTTATTAAAAAAAAAACTAATAAGCAAACCCATGTGAATATTGGTGGACAGCAACCATGAAAAAGAACTACTGTCATTGAAATTGATTTTCAAAGACCAATGACTTAAAAAATATTCCCATATCATATACACAGATCATCTATACTTAAGAGAAAGTTTCTATTAGGTATACTATTTTTTCCCTTCATTGAATTAAGAGATTGCATAGATTTTCTTATTCATTTCTTCATTATACATGGGGGAAGTACTGATTCTGCTCAGTGCTCCTGCTTGCCTTCATTGCAATTGGTCTCTAAGAGATTCCTTATCCACAACATGAGGAAAAAAACCCATTCAATAAAGTAAAGTTCACCTAGGCCCTATGTGAGTGAGTCTTTCTTTTATGATGAGATAGAAGATTGAAACACAATGGATTTGTATTGTATAAATGAAAACCAACATCTACTGTTCACTAACTTCTCCAAAATGCTTAAATTTTCTGAATGACTTAGCTTAAAATAAGATGACTGGTTGATTCCCTTATACTGCCTTCTCCTTTATCAACAAAAAAAAATCAGACACACTCTCTTTGGCAGCTCCTGCACTGCACAACATTCTCTGCTTTGTTATTGTAGTAGCGTGACATTGGCTGGATGCCAGGTGCCCAACAAGCTGCTCTATCACTTCCCCCTCATCCTCTCAGCTTGACCAGGGGGAAGAAAATAAACGAAACTCATGGGTTAAGAAAAAAAGCAGTTTAATGAAAAAGCAAAGTAACTCTGAGTGCAGAAGCCAAAGTAAACAAAGATTTAATCTCTACTTTCCATCCACAGGCCATGTCTGGCCCCTTTTTGGGAAGCAGGGCTCCAAACATGTAGCAGTTCCTTGGAGGACAAGCTTGTGGTCTCCCCCCCCTTATGCTACCTTTTATAGTTCAGCTCACATCATACAGTGTGGAATATCCCTTTGGTTAGTTTGAGTCAGCTGTCCCAGTCATGTGCCCTCCCAAGACCTTGTCCATCCCCATCCCACTGCAGGGGGAATGTTGGAAACCAGCCTTGTTGCTGTGTGAGCCCTGCCCAGCAGCAGCCACAACACGGGCGTGTTACCAGCACCTTTCCAGCCCTCAATGTAAAGCACAGCACTGGGAGGGCTGCTATGGCGAGAATCAACTCTAGCTTAGCCAGACCCAATACAGGTGTAGTTGGCAGGTAGTAGTGTGGTAGTCCTACCTACACGTTAACTTCAGCTTCATTAACTACTGACAAAACTTGTATCATAGAAAACAGATATTCAATCTCAGAGCATTGCTTATGAAAAGTTAAAAGCATTGGCCTGGTGTATTAATAGCTAAACTTTTCCTCATAATCAGAGTTAAAATTGGCTTATGCAGTACAACATACAGTCATAGAATGTTCTTTCTAACAAATAGGTAGATCATGCACTCAGACTGGAAAAATAATCTTATTCTCAATTTGTAACAGAAAATGTACAAACAAATTGAAAATATTTCTATACTATTGTTTTTTTTAAAAAATTGTTTACATACTAAATATCTTTATGCAGTAAGACAGAGTCCACTCCTGAAAGCAATTAATGCAAGAAGGGATGTATTACTGTAATGAATATAGGATATTTAAGCTTCTGAACTAAACACCTCACAAACAACTACAGCAGTGATGGTGATCCCCCTGTGGTAGTACCAGCTCTGGCAGTTACATAGATGTGGACTGGCACAAACAGCAATAAATTACGGTGCTCCTTAAGTAATTGTGGCACTGGTGACCAAAAAGATTAGCCACTGCTGGCCTTAGGATAGAAGAGATGTATATGGGCCTATCTGGTTTGATACTGCACAGATCTGTTTCCTCTGAAGTAAAATGTTATTTCTAGGTCATTCAGTAGAATATAAAGCAGCTACAGTCATTCAATCTAGTACTGAAATTCTTGTAAAATGCTGTTTTATGTGAAAATGTTTTACTTTTTAAAAGCTGGTCTTATTTTTTGTTTGTAAAGGCGTTGTTTCCTGTATTTCAGAAAAAAATCTGGGAGTGTTTAAAATGTTTAAAGCACATCTTACTCTGAAAGCAGCTTTACTTAGCTGAGACTTTTCAGCCAGATCAAGTCATCAGTATCGAACAATGAGAGATGCGTGAGAATGTCTTGATAATCATTATATTACCATTGCCAGTAATGACCAGTAAGTTACTTGCGCTAAGTTACAGGAGAATGCTATCATGATATCTAACACTAGAATAAGATGTATAAAAGAACAGGAGGATCTATCATACATATAATCTTACACGCATTAATAAAGACAACATATTGGCTAACAGAGCAATGATACAAAGACTTGGAAACATCTTACCATTTTAAGTGTTTCATGGGGAGACATCAGGAATGTAATTTTAAGGACTGGAACCCAAAGGGATTCCTCTTACTACACCTTGCACTATGCTTAATTGCATTTGCATGTATTGCTTTATTAATCATGATAATCAGAGTCATAGTGTAGGATAAGAAGCTTATGCTTAGAAGTGGATGTAGTGATTATAGCTCATGAAGTGCCAGTGATCATGTAAATTGATAATACTGTAAAACAAACTTTCATAAAGATGGGTGAAGTGGTAATGTCAAAAATTGCTGTGAATTTCCTATGATTGACAGAAAAGCCTTCCTAGGAAAAATACATTCTGGGAAGTTAATGTGTGAAAGTTTCTCAAGAAGTGATATATTCTGCAGGGTAGCAGACCTGCTGATTCTACATGTACCAGTAATCTGAGGGCACCAAGAACTTGCTAAATCCCTAGAGGTCCACATCATATCCAGTACCAACAACAGATTATGTATCTCAGAATGTGTTCAAGAGGCTGGTGACTTCTATATGTATATAAAGACTACAGGATTGTATATACATTTGATGAAAGGACTGACTTAGGGATCTTATGAAGACCTATCTCAGAAACAACTGGTGGCTTCTAGGTCCAACGTAGCCTGCTGGAGTCCAATCCTTTGCAGCATATACAGCTGGGGTCATCTCTCTACTGTTGCTCCATAAGATAATGTGTGAGAAAATACTTCGTGACTGCTGTGTGACTAGCTATTTATTAATGACAGTTTGACTCCACTGATAAAAACTTTGCCAACAAAAGATGTTCATAGAATATCCATTGTAATCTGTCTTTCTCCAACTCCTACTCCCTACTCCTATTAAGGAAAACAAAATGTACAACCAGGGGAAAAATACATTTATTTTATATATATGTATGTATTATATACCTTGATATTAGCTCTGTAACAAACTACATATGCAGGTCTCATCTCAGAGCTGATTTCAATCACACTGATCACATGCACACAGTTCAGAGCACACACCACTCCCTCTCTCAGTGATCAGGTTTGGAACAGCGTTGCTCCCACTGGCTGCTGTTAGCATAGTCAAGTAGTTTTACAGAATAGGCTCTGTTATGTTTAATAACATCCAGGGACTGAACTAGATGCCACAAGAATCAACAACACATAGCTGATTGAGCAGGAATTATTCATGGACTGTGGCTTGGGGAATAGAGCCTATGTTAATCTCTGGAACATAAAGTTGATAATCTCACTATTTTTACTCCAGGCTTCAGGTGCTATCCTTTTCTTTATATTTCTAATATGTTTGAATTATGTTCTTATTTAATAATAACCTGACACACTGAGTTCTACATACATGAGGACAAAACTACAGCTGGGCAGCTCCAAACTTTATTTTATCATGAAAATGTGTAAAGAGAAAATTAATTCCCATCAGACCACCTTAAATCATGGGAAGGCAGCAGCCTCACAGAAGGAAAGGACTGAGTGGTGGGGGGCAGGGAGAAAGTGGAGTAGGGAGAACACAAAATTAGCAGCTTTGCTACATTTTCCAGCTATAGCCACAGGCTAAACAGAATGTGTAAGAGCAGTATGTTCCCTGAAGTAAACTGAAGGAATATACTCCTTCCTTGTATTAAGGGATAAGCTAGAGACTAATTGGGATCAAATCTGTATATTGTCCAGTCTATCTCTGCCCTTTAGTCAACATGATCTGGTCTTACATATTTTTGCCATTTACATGACCTCTTCTGCTTCATGACTTGAACATCTCACAGTAGCAAATAAATCCTTTCAAAAGTGATCTAAAATGTGGCAGTACTAATAACTGTGTTTTCACACTTTGGAAACATGGTTTATACAATTCCCTATATACTGCATATAGGCAGAACAAAGAACTGACTTTCAAAGGCCAAATAACAGGCTAATCATCAGGTCATCCTTCCTCTGTACAATGTTAAATAGATGCATCTCTAAATGGATAGATATTTAAAGTCTAGTTTACAGTATCACTATTAATGTGACTTAACTCTTCTCACTAACTTGAAAAGGCCTTAACTCAGTCACAGATCTCTGCGAAGCACCAGATCTTGATTCCCTTCATTTCAGCTGGCACACTGTGTATATTTTTACTGAGTATAAAGAGTGTGAGCCTTCAAATGTGGATCAACAGCATGTATATTTTACCTGCAGCCAATTTAATCATATTACCTATATTTAAGCATCTGTTTTCTCTCTTATTCGAAGCAAAGGAAATTACAACAAGAATGACAGTATTCACAACATTTGATTAGATCTGAAAGAGTTGCTAACCTCCATCAAGCATGTCAGAGACTTTCCATTTATGTTTTATGTAAAATGACTTGCAGGTAATTGCACTCTCTTCAGCTAATATAAAAGTATTTTCACTAGAACTACTCATTGTGCCAAAGGTGTCACTCTGACAAATTCCATTTGACAGCAATTCAACATCACTCTGAGAAGCCAAATTTATCCAGAGATACTGGTAGAAAAGCAGTTAGATACACCTAGTGTAAAGCAGCTCAGCCTGCAACTACGAAGCTCAGGAGAGCTGACCATGAAACAGATATGAATTTATTGTTTAAGGCTAGGGAGAATTTCCTACTGACTTCAATGAAAGCCAGACTGAAACCAAGCACTCTTCATTAGCTATTTATTTGTACTGTTCAAGAAGGAGTCCCACAAAATCAGAGGCTGCTACAGAATTCAAAGGAAAGAAACATTTCAAGCACTGTTAAGAGGAGGTGATGGATTCTAATACTCAAACTTACCCTACTTGAAGATGCATCCAGCAAGACCCCTGGATGCAGGAGGTTACTCGAGAATCAGTGACCACTATGAGACCAGAGCCATTGTGAAAGACTCTTCCGCCCTGACTGCTCTCTATGGTAGTGTTTTAACAGCACATTATAATGACATATGTTTTTCAGATGCTCATGTTAAGCCAGCCTAAAGTGTACTACCCCAGGTTTATACTACCCACCTGTTTGTACAACCCACGGGTTTATAAGGCAGAGACATACATGATTTAGCTTTAATATAGATATATATATATATACACTTAATTCTGCACCCAGATTATACATTCCTTTGTAGCAGAAATCCCAAGAGGCTGAATCAAAGTTTCTTTCAAAGTTTTGTGTGCTAAGGACCCATTACTACACCCTTTTTTCCCCCCAGATTTTGTTTAAAAAAAAAAAAAAAATTAAAAAAAAAAAAAGTAAGATTTCAGTCTTGGCTTAATTTTTCAGAGGGCAGATAATATGACATAATTGTGTATTGGTAAATTAGTTTCAACACTGGCCAAAAATATTTAACAAATACTTAACAAATTCATCCTGTGGTTTCTAAGGTGAATAAAGCTATGCTTAGTCTGAAATCCTCCCCATGTACTGGAAAACAGCAAAAAAACCTGGGGAGATAACTTCCACAGAGCTGTTCAGATTATTTTACTCATCTTCCTAGCACAGCTTCTAAATTTTATAACCCACACTCTCAACTTCATACTAGAGCATGACAATGATGTAATTTTTCCGGGTACTCCTGAGAAGGAGCTGCCTCCGTACTCAGTGCATAGGAAAAATGGTTCACATGGATTTGGAGAGACAGAATTTTTTAACACTCCTTATTCTTTAAAAATAGGACCAGTGCTGGTTTTTTTACACAAATTAAATTATGACTTTTATTAGAAGTTTAATAAACAGTTAAGATTACTCTTGCAAGAAGGCTAAGTTTTAAAGTATTTATTAGCTCAATTAAGTTACAATGAAAGCCAGATGAGTTCAATAGAAACACTTATTTTGATGGCCTTTTGCAGTTTTATCCTCTCTACATACAGTTTCTTGGTGAAAAAAAAAATCTTAGTGGAAAGTGATATATTTTTCATCTTTTTATGCAAAGTTTATTTTTTGCTTTTGGTTTCACTGTTTACAAATAAAAGACCTGATCCACATAAAAGAAATCAATATTCCTACTGACAACTTAGGAGAAGCTCCTAAGTACAGCCACTTACCACCTACTTGAGTAGCTGCAGACTAATGATTCATTTACTTGGACACACTGTAAAGCAAATTAAATGGTTAAGCAAAATAAACTAAGACATACTGATAAAATAGTTAATTCAACTATTAAAGCTTAGCCCCTGAATGCCTTTAAAACAGCTCTCCTGGTTCACCTGAAGGCTACCCCCGCGGTTTTAAATCAAGACATTTGACATAATGTATGACCAACTACCTCATTAAAGCAGAAACAATAGTGCTCCTGGTTTACTCTGCCCACCTGCTAGCTCAGCAGACTTGTGTTCCACTTATCTGATCTCTAACATTGACTTTTAAGATGTAAACTTCTAATCAGAATTTTCTGCTTTTCTCTTAGCATTGTAAAGAAGCACATCTAGGTGTACATCCATATAAATATTTTTTTTAAATCACAAAGAAGACATTCCCTACGTTGTCTACTCTCCTCAATAAAATTGTATCTCAGCTTCTTTTTACTAACTTATGTAGATTTTTAACACTTGAAATGTTAATTGTTCCTTGAAATACATAAGACTAAGCTCAATTCCTTAAATTGAGACTTAATTACTTAAATTGATTCCCATGAAACAGCAATCTGACTCTGTTTCCCATCTGCCTAACTCTTCCTGTTCTTCCTCAGTATGTAAACAACTATACTACCAGAATGCTGGAAAAATCATCCACATAATTTTCATAACTGTAATATATATCAGCTACCTAGCAAACAGTAACACTCCTTTGTCTTTGTGAGATGCAGCCTATTAACATTTTGAGTGCCCTCCAGTTCCCTAGTCCCTCAGTTTGTCTCGAGTTCCCAAAGAACTAAAAAAGAACCACTTACAAAGCCCACTTTTCCATCGGATGCCTATGAACATTTCCAGATTCAAATCCTGTTTTCAAAGATGAAAGAAGTGTTCCCTTAAGACCCTGAAATCTACTAAAACTTAGGTAACAGTGGTCTGCTTTGAAGATACTTCATACCTAAAAATAAAATGACTTTATGGATGTTTCCTGAATTTCAGAATTCCTTGACCTCTCTTCCCATTAATTCCTTAGCTTTGCAGTACAAAGTAAACAGAAGATATAGATTAGTTTTAAACATGAAAAGATTCCAGCTGAGGTTAAGCTGTAAGAAACTGACTCAACATCCTCACTGAAAACCAAATAGGATATGGTTTAGAGAACAGTGATTATCCCATTTTCAGAGGTTCACACAGCTATATACACAGGCTTAGGGTTTTTCAAGTCATTAGGAAATTTGTTTTCTCTGAAAAATAAAAAAGATGATAAAGACTGTCTTGGGCATAAGAGTACTATAACTTGGGAAGTTGCTGGCACTCTTAGGTGGATGCTACTTTCTGCATTAGATGAAGATGATACTGCTGGTGATGCTCAAGCTAATGCTGAATCCCTTGCACTCATCTATACCATCATTTTATCATGCAGGACTGTTTTCACTCTGGTCAGATTAAAGAGCTTTGTGGGATTTATGTATTTATACTCAATGCTTTGCTGAGCCTCATACGTGGCACAAAAACTATAATTTTGCAGTTCTTTAAACAGCACAATAAAAACTCTTTAAAGTTTGGTTTGTTTTTTTTGTTTTTTTTTTTTTGCTCTTTAAGGAAAATCACCTTCCTAAAGGTTTCTGAGATGTATAGTATCAGATAGACTTGCAAACCTGTCCCTCATGTGCTCCTGTACTTTGAGAATAAAAAGAGGCAATAGCTTGTTAGCATTTTCTTGGAAATAGGAAAAGACGACAGAAGTTGACACTTATCTAAGCATTTAGGATCTCTCCTAGACAAATGTGACCTTTCATTCTTGTTGTGTGCAGCCCTAAGTAGCAAGCATGGATTGCAGAGTGTCAGCTGGGAATTCTTTATCAGTACTGTTTCTTCAGTACCATTATATCTTTATGATACAGAGTATCACCTTTCTCTTTATTCCACTCTGTAATCAATATTTTTTTGTTGCAGTTCACTTGTCCTTAAAGTATCTGATGTCATGTAGGGCAAACCAACGAAGGTATAAGAAAGACTACAGTAGAAATTAAGGGCATTTCAGTTTGCCTTCATTTTATATTGCAAATTGCTTCATTTGTACAGCTCTTATAGAGTATTTTCTGTGCATCCTCTTTATACTCACCTGCTATGCAACTAAGAATATTTCATGATGCACACCTGCAGCATCTTTGAGTTTAGACAACAGCTTTAGAAGCTTTGCTATCATCTATTACAGTAAGTGTCCATACAATCAAAGGAAGGGGAAAGGGGGAGGGAAGAAGAAAAGAGGGAAAGGGAATGGGGAGAGGAGAACAAATCTGCACTGTAATTACCCATATTGTACCTAGTGTTTCATGCATGTGTCATCCAGCCATAAAGCTGCAAAAGCGAGCTCTGAACAAAATGCTTCTTTTAACAGTTGCTATGGACTGTTTTATTAGAAGAAATACTAGATTCATATGACAACAACTACTACTGCTATTTAATTTTATAAGGGAAACTTTACCCTGGAGACAAAAAAACTGTGATGTTCCTAAGAACAGTCATATCCATCTCTTATACATCCATAGTAAATCTCATCAGTAATTTCTCCCAAAATTGAGTTTTCCCATGTACATGGATAAGTGCTTTTTTTTGCCACGGTTTGCACTTCTGTTCCTGCAGTACATTATGATTTTTCATTTATAAAATACAAAAATCAAAACTAAAGTAAATTACCCACAACAGGCAAATCTACTCAATTTCTCCTTAACACCCCCAACCGCCCCCCCCAAACCAACCAAAAAAACTCAACAGAACCTAAACCCCCAAACAAACAAAAAAACCCCAAACAAACAAAAGTACCAACACATTCCACTATTACAGATTACAGACTTTTTGGAAGTCCATCATCCTACACCCAGCAGCAATGAGCACAGAATGCCTTCTAATCACAGTGTGGGGAGTTCTTACCATAATTCCATATCCCTACATGAGCACATTGCACCTTCTTGTGAGTGAATGTCTTACATGCATCTCCAAACACTTTCCATTTTTCATCCACTCTTCAAATCCTAGATGAGGAGCAGAGAATGTATTTGAAGGTAAAACTTTATAGCTTTTGCTTGTTGTACACATGCCATTCCCATCCTGAACAAGAATATACTTGCTTCTCTAAGAATGCCCAGCTCGGTATAAACACTATTATATCTGGCAAAACACTATGAAATTTACTTTTGGAGTTGACAAAAATGGACACAATTTATCTTTAACATGAAATGCAATGTTATTTTTTTCACAGCAAAAGGAAATCAGCTAAAAAAGACGTAGGAGAGAAGAGAATTCTCCCTGCAGGCAGTTCAGAGTAGAACCAGCTACCAGAAGAAATACTTCAGACCGTTCTTGGATTTTATGTCAAGTATTAAATTCACACCTGATATACACTTGAATAGAAAGGGACAAGAATAACAATGCTTTGTTTTTGGTTTTAAATACTATTTTGTTTCCCCTCCCATCCATAAAATAGGACCAGTTAAAAATATTGTGGTGTTACTTGAGGCAGAATACACTAACATAAATTGCCAAGGGGAAATGACCTTTTCTTCCACTCAGAATCTCAAGTGTTCCTAGACTTTAGAATTTAAATGTGCTGCCAGACTGGAGGTTGGCGGGATGTCCCTCCTTTGCTTTCTGCTCAATTACATAGTAATGATACCAGGCTTGTATATACTACAAACCACCAGCACTACGGCTTAAAGATTTCTTTCCCAAGAAGGGTTCCTTGCTGTTATTGTGAACATTTCTACAGACTTTGTGAGTTTTAAGTATTTTATATATGAATTATAATATATTATGCAAAACAATTTCAAACCCACTATGGTTTGCAGAAGATGACTGTCAGAAAGTGAAATATAATATACTTTCTGTAATAGCAGTTATTGATGGGGAGGGCTGGAAAGCACAGAACACTACATGAAGACATCAGCACTGGGAGTATAATAGGATTCATCAGATATACTAAGCTCCTTATAGAAAGAAAACTTTACTCATGGTTTTGTATGTTGTAAATATTTAGGATTTATTCCAAACCAGATCAGATGTCTCAACATCATTCTTACTATTCAGATTGATCAACTGGAACATTTCTATCTGCATATTTGTTTAATCTCATTATTTTTCATCCATCAAATATGAAATAAGTAGAGACAAAAGAGTAACATTCTTAGTTGCATGAAGGGTCTGCAGAGAGACAGATTTAGGAAATTTTTCTCCCTCCCTTCCCCCCAGATTTATCCTGTGTGGGATATGCCATTTATAAGCTTTTCATCAAAGTGTACAGAACAGCAAGCTGTGCTTTGTCTGCAAATCAAGCAAGGTTCTCTTAGAAATACAGCAGGGACAACAGAACTGAGTCTTTGTTACAGACTGCGGTCTGCTACTTTCTGTACTCATTTGAGCATAACATGCCACTACTTGACAGGGTGCCCTGTTTATGCTCTTCCATGTGCTGCACATCTTTTCCTCTTTGCTGAGCTCAATCATGTGCTACCTCGCTGAAACTTCACCTTGACATTTGCCAAAATGCTCTGTTTCAGGTCACTGTGCAGCTATACTCTTTTTCCTCATGTAAAGATATTCCTCCCCTGCTGTCCACAGCACCAATATACTGCTGTGTCTAAACCATTGCTGTTACAGGATCCACTTTTCAGTTTATCTTTGCAAAGGTGCTGTGCTTTTAAGGAGGCAGCCTTCTCAGTCTGCTCCACCACTGGTGTACCCGAGACATCATGTTCAGTCTTGCAGATACATTTTCATCTTTAGTTATGGCACTTCTGTCTCTGTCTGGGAACTACGTGGCTTGGATTTCTTTGGTACTGCCTTGTAATAGTTTTGCTGTCTCTCTGTGCTACAAAACTTTGTAGCATGTGAAATGTAGCATGTAGCATGTGTAACAATGCAGCACAAGAGCCAGTCCTAAGGCTCTATATGTGTAACTGGCATGGTCAGTCACACTTCATTTTATTCCCAGTTTCCCTGAGAAAAACTCTAGGACATAAAAAGTCAGCACAAAAAATTGCTTTGTTGGTGGCAGCACATCTGGCCTCTGTGTTTCCTTGGTGGCATCAATTTCCTGACATATATATATTTATATATGAAAAAAAAAAATATATATATATATATATAATTGCAGACACTTTTAATTTCTTTATCCTGAGAGAGACCCCTTGGAAAGATGAAGATGAGAACAAAGTTGCTGTATTGCCATATGAACTATTCTGGTGGCAACAGGCCCCATTTTATTGTTGTGTGTTCTTGAAACAACATTGGATTACAGAGAGGCTCCAAGGGCCTGAGGTCTGTACAAAAAAGTAACAGGCAAATGAAACTCCTATGAAATCGAAGGTAAATAAAGAAGGCTTACTTACAAAACCAATTTGTAAATGAGGCAGGTTTAGGACATATATCTTAATATCTGTTATTTTATGTTGCATTGGTTATGTATTAATATTTTCAGAAGCTGCTCATTTGATATGATGAAAGGTGTAATTTACAAACTGCTGGCTGTGTGAAGGTGATTTCTGCCTTCTATTCGGGGCCTTGCTTTAAGGTGAGGCTTTGACTGAAACTTTTCTATGCTGCCTGGTTAATTTTCCTTTTTAATGCAGCAACCCCATGCAAAGCTACAGGCTTGGGGAAGTGTGGTTGGAGAGCTGTCTGGCAGAGAGGGATCTTGGGGTTATAATAGACAGGCAAATGAATATGAGCCAGCAGTGTGCGCAAGTGGCAAAGAAGATCAATGGCATCCTGGCCTGTATGAGAAATAGTGTGACCAGCAGAAGTAGGGAAGCGATTGTCCCCCTGTACTCAGCACTGGTGAGGCCTCACCTCGAGCACTGTGTCCAGTTTTGGGCACCTCAGTATAAGAGAGATATCGAGGTGCTGGAGCGGGTGCAGAGGAGGGCAACGAAGCTGGTCAAGGGACTGGAGAATAGATCATATAAGGATCGTTTGAAAGAGCTGGGCCTGTTCAGTTTGAGGAAGAGGAGGCTGAGGGGAGGCCTCATCACTCTCTACAACTACCTGAAAGGACATTGTAGAGAGGCTGGTGTTGGTCTCTTCTCTCAGGTAATTAGTGACAGAACCAGAGGGAATGGACTAAAGATGAAACAAGGTAGGTTTAGACTAGACATTAGGAAAAAAATTCTTCATGGAAAGAGTAGTGAAATATTGGAATAGGCTGCCCAGGGAGATGGTGGAGTCACCATCCCTGGATGCATTTAAACGTCACTTAGATGTGGTGTTGGGGGATATGGTCTAGGGATGAACTGGTAGAGTAGGGCTAATGTTTGGAGATGATGATCCCAAGGGTCTTTTCCAACCTGAGTGATTCTGTGTGATTCTGTGTAAAATTGCCAAGCAAAGTTATTTTTCTGCTATTGTGGACTTTCAGCTTTCTGCATACACAGCACCCCTGATTAATTACAAAAAAGTGTAATGTGGCTAAATTCTTGTCACTGTCTCTGTGATAGCTTACAGCCATGTTTTCAGTGAGCAGTATAGTTTTTGTGTGGTTTTGGCACCGAGGTGATAAAGGAAAGGATGTGGCTTACGCTATTACTTCATGGAATAAAGGAGGAGCAAGGAGTGGAGTCCAGGATGTCTGCTGACTAAGAAGCTTACTTGAATATTTATTTGTAATGGTGGTACTTTATTCTTTGCAGTTGCACACCTGTCTCTGTACATAATATTTTACCTCCCAGGTGCAAAAGGTTTTGCATGGCTGATCTTTCACCAGTCTGTAGTAACGCCTAAGCCAGAGGTTGAAGATTACTGGCCTAGAATGCAGAAATGCTGTCAAACACAGTAGTAGTCCTCTATAAGGAATCACAGATTAACATGATTTATAACAGAAATTCAGTCCTTTGAAGTTAGCTATTTACTGCTTTTCTTAAAGATTATTAAAAATAATCCTAATTTCTAAACCTACATGTACCTGGGTATAATTCGATCCCAGTCTTCTGAACAAGATCCCTCTCTGGAGATAGACAATACGTAAAAAAGAATAATAGGATGATTCTTTGTGTTATGAAACTGTTAAAAAATAGGAAATCATTTAAGTGGAAAAAAACCCAAACCAACAAAATCCTAATATTTCAGAGTCAGTAGCTGTATTCAAAAATTTTAATTTTCTGTCTGATTTACTCTGCAAAGGGGAGAAAACAGTATACTAAAACAGGTTTTTCCTTGGTATCATTTTTATGAACTGTTCTACAATGGATAGCTCACAAAATACAGGTTCTGGAGTTACATTAGGGAGAAATACAGCCATTTGTTGAGATATCAGTAATTGCTGCTACTAGAAAAACAGTGCAAGATTTACAACTATTCTAATAGTCTTTGGAATTTATGAAAGTAGAAGCTTATGTAGAGATATAAATGCTACAATTTCCCTTTTCCTTTGTAGTGGAATTTGCTGGTTTTGCCCAGAAGGAATCTGCAAGTGGAGAGCCAAATGAGGCTGATCAGTAAGGCTTGTGCAGAAATTTGAAAGGGAATATACAGGAATGGCTGCATCCAGCTGGCCAGAAAAGTGAGGTAGAGTAGCTAGTGTCATGCTAGAGCATGAGGATCAGAACTGCTGAGATTTTTTTGCTTGCTTTTGTTGTGATATGTTTTGTTGAGAATGCTCATTAAATGGGCAGGCATTGTTACTATGAAGGGCTTGTCAAGAAAATACCAACTAGGGAAATCTTACATGTAGAACTTAGTGGATGTTGTCTCAGCCTTCTTGAGAGATGGTGAAGCATGGTGAGAGAAATGCCAGAAAACTACAAATTGCATTGTTATAATTGTATGCTACAAATCAGCACAGAGGAAAAAAACTCTTCAGGTGATCTGGACTTCATTTAGGTCTGTGCAAGAACAGCTGCAATCACTTGATATCAATCACCTTATAAACGCATGCTGTAAAGCTAGATATTTTTATTTCTCCACTGAATTAAATTTTAGTATGTGCATACTTGATACAATATAACGAAAGGTGTTGAAGCCCTATTCCCAAAGTATAGAAGCATTATCAAAGAATTCTCATTAGCTAGACGAAGATGCATTATCAGATACATCGAACTCTCATACAATATGATTTTTTAGTCATGCCCTCATATGTTTCTTAAGCCAGAATGCAACTCAGTCTACTATAGCTTCAGGATATGTGACTGCAGAAGTGTAATAAATTATATTATGTCAAATATTTTTGTTTTATTGATGACTTCTGTGTGTGGCCAGATTTTGCTCTTGAGATCACCACTGGGTATACTTGCAACAATTATGTTGGTTTGTTTCTGTACAACAAACTTTCCTTAATTTACTCTTTATGCTCAAGCCCTCTGCATTTCATTATAGATCAGCAGTTTAAACAGGAAATTTGCTGAAAAGATATATATCTCATTTCATCATTGTAAGCTGAAGAGACAGGGCATGTACTTAAACAACCATTACATATTCCAATCCTTATTTTCCTGAATAAACCAAAAATTGTAGCTGTGAAATGTGTTGTTGAGGTTTTAAAACCCTAGACCATCAGACAATAAATTTTATACTTCATGACAGTAGGCCTTTTTTTCTTTTTCCAGGCAGTAAAAGAAAAATTAAAGTTTGATTCCTTTAGTGTTTAGAGATTCCAGACAATGCATTCTTTATTGTGCCAGCTAAAGAATAAGTGAATTTTTGTGTCACCTGTTCCATATCTCAGTACAAATACAAGGAAGAAACAACTGTATTTGTAATGATGAGAAGTCATGGTTATTTTATTATCCTCTACACTTTCTGTAATGGAAGGTAAGGAGGCAGTAATGCTACAACAGAAAAAATGCCTCTGTAGATGTACACAGATGGGTTATGTGGTTGGTTTTGTGTATCAGAATGCTGGAGGCCGAGTGATAATGACATGTATGGAAACTGAGCTTATATTGTCTTTCTTAATTTGTGGTTGATATGTTTTCCAATAACTTACACTGCAGTGATTTAACTGTTTACAAACAAACCTCCCCCAGCTAAACCAACCAGACCTAAGTTTGCAAAGTACTTCTTTTTTTCCTTTGTTTTGGTTTTGTTTTCAGTAACAGCTTTGGTTATATCTCAGTGTAACTATTAATTGTGAAGCTATATTCTGTGATCTCCAAAACTAATGGAACTTTTTTTGGTACAGATTAGATCGATTTCACTTCCATCTTGTGCTGCAGAAACTCCAGATTCACCCATGTGTCTTGTAATGTCCTCTCTGGGGAAAAGACACAACACAGACTTTTTTTCAGCTAAGCATGTACTCTAGGTGTATTCTGACTCATCAGTCAGATACTACTTGCAGAGAACATTTTTTACCTACCTTTCCTCAGTAAGGACATTGATTTGTGTATCTCTTTAACATGTGTCTACCAGGTGTTTTTTCAAACACATTGTAGGATTTAAATTATCCGCCTACCCTTGAAGTAGATTGATAATCACCTGAAGGATCAAAAATTATGGAGTAACTTAACACTGCTAACACAATAACATACATTTCATTAACTTGAGAATCTAGGCTAAGAGCAAGAGAACACTCTGCCTTCTTACACCACTGTGCTCAAGAATCAATCAGATCTATTTTTTTTCTCTTTAATTACACCTGTCCTGGCACTGACAATAATTTGTCATATTAAGAAAGTTTAGTTCAGTAATAGACTGCAGCTTTCATTTGCGTGCTTAACTGAGTCTTATAGATTTGCACTTTACCCAAACATATGTCATGATTTTTTTTTTTTGTCAGAGAAGCTTGGTAATACACCTTTAATCTTATAGTGGTATTTACAGTCCAATTCTGACTCCGTGAAGCTGACTAACATACTCTATTAAAGCTATCAAAAGGGTATGGGGTTTGTCAGTATAAGTGGTTTAGATTTCATCAGCATGAGGCAAAGAAAAGAGATAGGATAAGTAATAAATTAGATACCCAGAGGAGGTAACAGAGAAAATAACAAAGATCTTATCTCTTTGCTCACTGATCAATGGACCACCGAAGGAACAAGTTAGAGCTTTGAGGAAGTTCAACCAAAAATTTGTAACTGAGAAGAAGGGAAACCAAGACTCTTATTGGGCCTCATGAGAAAGAGCAAACTTTTCTGTGGGATTTCTTGAGGGGGCTTGTAGGATTGTACAAAACCTCAAGAGATGTTCTGAGGGGATTGTGTGAATGTGTAGAACTTATTATGGGCTATTTAGGAGAAGGACCAAAGGCAGGGAAATGTAAGGATTGAGGTGGATTGGAAACAAGTAAGCATGGGAAAGCCGAGAGAAGTTCTAGCTTCATGTAAACAATGGTCAGTAGCTTGTGCCCGGTTACTGTAGTCTGTCCTGCCTTCTTACTAACTCATTCTTATCTATTTTCTCTGTGACCTTGTTCTCCAGTCTGTGTCTAGCAGAGATGGGACTCAGTAACAAATTTCAAACCAGGCTAGCTTGCAAGTAGGAGAAGGAGGAGGTGGCAGCGTCAAAGACCCAAGACCTGAGTTGATGGCTTGATAAGGCATGTAGGATCCAGGCAGAGATAGCTGATGACCTTAACACATGCTAATATCCAATGGATCCATGAACAGCAGTGTGTTTGTGAGGTGAAAGTATGTCCTCTGCTAAGTATTTGCATTCATCTTGCACTTACCTAAATCAAATAAATTCTTAAAAATATATTTATTTATATTCTTGAATACAAGTAATAATTTCCTTGAGGATTCTGTGCTTGCAAACACCTTATTTGCAAATGTTCGCTGGATTTGGTAAAAGACAAAAGGTAAGCATATAGTTAACCAAAACCAATAATAAAATTTTGTCAGTTTTATCATGCCAGAGTTATAGTTTATAATATTTTTCTGTTCTAAGTTAAAAGAAATAACATGAATACTTACACTATTTTTAACATCAACATGTGATGATTCTTACTGAGCCTTTTAATCAGTTCAACATAGACAGTAAATTCTGTTATGTCTTACAGGCCAAGATTTAGCTCTCTGCTGGTTCTTTGCAAAGAAATGTCTTTAGGAGTTTGCCCACAATTTTGTGTGGGTTTACTAGGCAGTATAATAGCTAGTAAATCCCTGTGAACGTGAGTGTTGAAAATACACACTGGAGGCTTTTTGATAATACTTACACATCCACAACCATGTTTAGGTTTTTTGTTTTGTTTTGTATTTTAATCCTAGCTTTTGGTATATGAAATGTAGTACTTGAGACTTATGAATAGGATTGCATCAGAGGTCATTGGTGTTAGTCACTAAAAATCAATTCTGTGCAGCTGGGTTTACACAGTGAAAGCCTGGGGGCAATGAGGTCTCCTCTCAGGGGCTGACTGCAGCAGCCTGATGTCACACAACTCTGATGAGGAAGGAGCAGTGCTGGTCCTAATCCCTGCGAAAGACACCTAGATTGAGCTTTCTGCTCGAGAAATGGTAATTAGAGGAAACTGGATATCACGTTCCTAGGGGGCAAAAAAAGAGTTTGTGTCATATAAACTAGAATGGGATTTTTTAGGCTTTTTTTTCCCCTGTTACTGCTCTTATTAAAGAGGTTGAAAATGCTCTCTGTCCCATTGTGAGTGATTGATAATTTGATGGTAACACCCAACTCTTCCTCTTTTCCTTTTGTTTTTATGCCATTTCATACTGTTGGTATGTGTAGATCTTTTATGGGTCAGACTTGAAAGTTACCTACTTTTCCCAGGTGCCAGTTTGTTGCAGATGCCTCCAAAAATAGGAAGAAACTGACCCATATATTAAACTACTATACGTAGGGTCTTCTTGTACATAATGGAAGAAAATGAATAAAAAGGACAGTTAGCTCTTCTTTTCCCTCCTCCAGACAACCACCTAATACCATTTGATGCCCTAATTAAATAGATCTTGAACTGGATTCCCATCAGGCTGCATTATGTTGTGTGGAAGGGTTACCCCATTTTCAGTTGTTCAAACTCTTACAGGATTTTCTTAGAAGATAGTAACACTTTTTATCATTTCTACTGTCAAATGGAAAAGGATGTTCACATGACAACTTACTGCGGCTCTTTTATGTGAAGGATGTACAGATGGTGGAGTCACTGGTACTGACTAGGAGCTTCCTACAGGCTCCTCCGTTACCATCAAAGGCAAAGTAATCCTGTGGCGATAGAACATGTGCAGCACTGGCCTCAATGCCAGTGATATATAGATCACCAACTCCTTGGTGCACAACAGTCTTCCAGCTAGGGTCACTAAACTGGTCAAAAAGAAGGATGCTTGGGGTGATTGTGGCTTTCCTGATAACCAAGAATCAGTTGTCCTGGGAGAGCATGAAAGAACAATTAATGTAATAAATAACAAAAGGAGATTTCTTTACCACCTTGACTAAATAAAGATAAGTAAAACAGATTAATTATAAAGTAGTCTTGTGATAGGAGCAAGCGATTGGCTGTTTTGAGTGTTATGCTAAATTCTCTATTTTAGCTACTTTTTAAGAATGGGGAGAGGAATCTAAATTAGCAATGAGCTAGACTTGAGATAGTGATGCTGATTTCATGTCAAAACTTTTTTTCTGGTGCTATAAACTATCTGTATGATGTATTCTAGTAATTTCTGCTCTTATTTCCTCTTTATACCAGCAATTAAAAAAAACCTAAAAAACTTATTTACCAGTTACTAATTAAAATATAAGTGTACATTTTAAAATATGTACATTTTATTATATAGTAAATGTCTTATGTATTTGAAAGCAGAAATGTTCTTATTTAAACTTCATTTAAACATGCATTGTAATAAAAATAAAACAGATACCATAACTCCTAAAAATATTCAAAGGCTGCAGAAAGCATGAGATTTGCCTCACTATGCAGCTTTTCAATGAGCAAGGAATTAGTCAACCAAAAGTATTCTTTATATATTTTACTCAGAAACCTCAGAAACATAATTCTGCGAGTACACATGACCTCTACGACATCCTAGAGACACCACTGTGTGGTTGCATTTCTTTTTAACCCAGAAAAGGCTAATTCCTTGGTGTTACACTTTTTTTTTTTTTTTTTTTTAAGCTGTCACCAATAGATTTCAAGGACATTCTATTTTTTTTTCCTTCAAAATATCAAGCTAATTTTACACCATCACTGTTAAACAAAAAAGGAATCACCAAACACCCCCCCCCCCCCCCCCAAATAGTGTAGATGCCAATGATTATAATTTAACCAAAATATAAAAGATATAAAAGCATTTGCTTACAAAACAATAAACTGCAGCCAGCAGGTCTGTCTCTCAAATGTAGATACCTTTCTGGCCACATGGATACAATTATGAGAGAGAGAGAAAGAGAAGACACCTCCCTGCTATAATCATTTCAATTCCCCACAGTAGTGTGATTTTGCAAGGGTATGACACCATACTGCATGGACTGAATACCAAGAGTGAGGTCTGATGCTCTAGATACCATTAGTACAAAACTGGATATGGATTAGAATAACAAAGTAAAACATTCTGGTGTTTATTGCCAAATTGATTTTTAAAAAGTAAAATAAATAATTGTGTTGGGGATCACTAAAACTTATCAGACACCATGTGTGGCTCTGTCAATAAGTAAGAAAATTAAGTCAATCCAAAAATGTTAGAATTATGTCATACACGCTACTGATTAGATAGGAGTAATATATCTGTTTAAAACTTCTAGTGCTTCCTAACCAAGTAACTCCTCTACATATTCTAGGACCACTGAAACAGTGGGAATAGACGTGATACAGGCATTCCTGGAAGTAATACCAGTTCTGAGCAGCTAGTGCATTATATTGCCACATGAGCCCTACCCGTTACCAGAAGGGGTGTAAGCACTAAATCTGACTGATTCACTTGTTCTGTGCTCAATACACAGAAATTTGTCCTGTAGAATAAGTTGCAAGAGGAAAATCCAACAGTTTACAAATTATACAGCCAAAATTCATATCGGGTGAACTTTCTTCTTGGGTGAAACAATTACAGATAACTTCAGTAGATTTTTAAACTGCTCCCCAACTCTTCTTAAAGATACAGAAACAAAAAGCACTATCACTAACTCTAGGAGGGATCTATTATATTGTCATTTAATAATACAATACGTGATAAATTGTCTTTGAATATTATTTTCAGTTGAAAGTGGTAGAATAAAATCTTAGGAACAAACTGTTACAGTTGAAACTACTTATAAAGTCATTACAGTGGCACATGTAGGAGTGACATGTTCAGATGAGAACTCCAACAATGATTTAAAGACTTCCTGCAGTGAGCTGAGGTTGCCCCAGGACTAAACACTGTATCCTCTGAAGGTTAAAGATGTATCAACTTCAAAATACATCAACAAGATAAAATAAGGTGAAAATGTAACGGTCTAGATTTTTGTACTAGTTGGATAATGTTTGAGTAGAGAGAAGCGCTCTGTTTTGCAAGGAAGGATTTTCCTTTACTATTACTGAGATGTGATAGTTATTCATGCTGATAAACACTCAAAAATGAGTCCTCCAGAATCATTGCTAATTTTCAGAATTTTTTTCCTGCTCTCAAGACCATGTACTTATTAGAATATAAAATATTGTGATTTTTTTTTTTTTTTTTCTGTTTCCCAGATATTTTAGGAAGTGTTCACTTGACAAGACAGAAGTGGGGTGGAGAGGCACATTGTCAAACAGGTTAGTGAGATGACACTTTGCATTGCCTTTGAAGGAAGCATACTGAATAGTCCACACCTAGTTCAACATAATCATTTTGCAACTCCAAATGAGTTGCTCGATCAGAACTAGGGGCTTCCAGCAATCACTCCTGTGAGACACCCAGCAATTGCAGAGATATTCACAAAATGATAAATTATTTTTAAGGAAGATGATATTATACCCATTTTTAAATAGTTCAACATTTTGGTCTCCTTTGAGGCCTACATCAAGTATAGTGGCTTAAAGAAATCACACTGTATACTGAAGTGAAATTTAAACGAGACTTGTAAAGGAGAATGTTTCAGATTCTAAAAGTCAACAAAAGGAATAATCTTAAAAGCACAAGTCTTCTTTTCGTTGACTTTGCAGTACTCCATTTAAATACCTGGAATATAATTGAAGTACTGATCCATGGGTTTCAATCCTGAAATAAACAATTGATCTGATACAAATAACCTATTATCATTTATCCCAGATGAAAACACCTGTGACAACAGTACACTGTATTCCGACTTTTCTTTTGATTAAATGTACACATCTTGACTCCGTGTTGGATAATTCCTTTCAAGTCATATCTTACCAGCTGAGAAAACAGCACAACAGGCTACAAAATCACAGGCATTTTGTAAATCTACAGATATCCTATGTTTGATACAGAGAAAATTTAAGTAGACAGAATGGGAACATACTTTAAGACTGAGTAGTTTTTCAACACACTTTTACAACAAACAGCAAAGAGTGTTAGGAAAACTATGTAGTCTTTAGAATGTAAAGAGCTACTCTGCCTAACCAAAACCTACGATAATGAATAGCTCAATGCAAAGATAAGTCCTCCTAGATAAAACAGGATGTCAGGAAGAGCAAAGGGCACTTTGCGAAGAAAAGTGGCAAAGCCAGTCTCAGCATAAAAGTTGTTAGTTTTCTTTCTCTATTGAAACATAAGATTCCGTATGTCTTCAGGACATATTTATCTTTGAAAAGACTAAGAAAATTAAGTAATCCATTGAAGAAAGATAATTTTTGACTATGTAGCCTATAAGATATTGTTGACATCTGCTGTAAGTACATGCTTCCTTTGAGATTTATTCTTGCTTGATTTCAGGAAATATATCAAGTTGTATTTACACAATAATGTAATTACTATTACAGAACATTACAGGATGTATGTTGTAGAGTATTTTATGTCAATATTGACAGATCTTAAAATCAAATACAAGTGATAGTTTTATTGAATTTCCTTCGATGCCTTAACTGCTTCAAAAATGTTCACACCTCAGTTAATTCACATCAAAGGATAAGAACATACAACTTTCCTTGACAAAAAGAAGACAGCACTGGTAATTTTAATATGTGCATTTTACAGCCCCACTGACTTTTGTAGCTCAAATGTCCAGACAGTAGACATTCAGATCCCATCAAAATTACATTTCTGTACTCATATATATGAAAGACACTGTTCATGTAAGAGATCTTAATGTTGTTTGCTTTTCTTAGACACCTATTTTAAAAATAAATTGTATTTTTTTAAAAAGCTGTAGTATTTCTGTTGTTCCGTCTTAACAGAAACTTACTCTTCAACTAAGAATTGTAACTTTTTTCAGTTCCAAAGCCTGTATGTGTTGGCTCTGGACTGAACTGAAAATAAAACATACACCAACCTGATGAGAAAAATCCAGTGTTATCTACTATTATAGTTCTTTTAAACTTAAAAAAAATTAACCAGGGTCCCATTCATGCTCTTTCCAGCTGCCATTTTCCTGTTAAGTTTTTCTCTACATGTATGCATCATCATTCCTTGGAAATCATTTTAGGCAACTAAGCATATAAGGTTCACAACCTAATTTTATCCAAACTAACAGCCAAACTAGTTTTAGTCAAAACTGCAAAAGCCCTACTTCCCGTGGTTCCCTCTCTTGTTTGCAGATTCGCATGAAACGTAGACATGGCCATTCCCTAAAAAAAAAGCATACATCCATTTATTGAGTGTTTACATTGTATTTTCTCTGATATCAGTGACAACTTGCATGAAGCACCTTGTATCAGAGAAAAGACACCACATAAACCAGCTACCTTAGATGTCCTTGAGAATATCCATGTTCCGTAGTGAGCCCTGGCCTTCCAGTTTTCATACTTGGAATTTTTCCAAAGAAAAGATGTGAGGAATGGGAGTGGTGGTGAGTGCTTGTCAGCTCTTTACCCAACATGCTAGGACAAAGTCAAACTCGGCATCTGGAGAGCACTCCCCAGACTCAGTCTGGATGTAGCCACACAATGTGTGAATACAGCACTTAAAGTGGCTTACAGTTTCTAAGAAACATTCAAATGGACGCCTTCTATAAAATTCTCTGAAACTAAATGTTTGGGTTTTTTTTTTTTTTTAATATGGTAACTGCAAGATTAGTGAGTCGTTCACAAAATATACAGGAAAGAAGTGTAATCACCTAACAGCATACCTAAACCTGTCAGAAAACGTTGTTGTTTTAATGAGAATTTAGTTAAGTATTTTAGCTTAAGGAAATATACTCCTACAATTTTTACTAAGGTCTCCAAATATCATCTGTATCCACAGAACACTTTCTCTAATTAATTTTCGTGCAGTGTCAATGAGCCAAGAGGGAATGCAGGCAGACTATGCCTAAGTGCATCTATTGTACTTCTGAGAAGTATAATCATCTTTCATTTATAGGTAACATGGTTATGCCCTGCCCCATCATATAGCATGCATTTGGTTTGTATACCTTATTACAGCTGGGTGAGTAAAGAGAAACAACTGTGAGGTTTTTTTTCCTCTTCCATGTTGCAGAATTTATGTTGTGTTGGTGGTCTAAAATTTCCTCACTATCTCAAAGTTCTTCAAACACAATCTTTTTGAAGGATGAGCCACAGATATTCAAAGCAGCAACTGTGATAGCTGCACTTGTACTGAGTCACATAGCACTAATTCTCTTTTCTAGTTCAAAGCAATTAAGAGTTTTCACTTCAGTGACAGGATTCACCTGCTTAAAGTAGTCGTGTTGTTAAGCGCTAAATACTCACCTTTCCATGTAATAAAAAGTACCTGTGTGTATTTTATATATGTATTATACTACCATGAATCAAAGAAAAATCTCCTGGTGCTGAAGGAGAGCAGTGACATGGAAAAGGCTGACTTACTCTCTGCCTTCTTTGCCTCAGCTTTCACTGACCATGTTTCCTTGAGGTACCCCAGCTTTCCACACCAGGAGGCTGAGCTCTAGGGGAAGAAGTACTTTGGTAGTATAGGAAAAGTAATTTAGGAACCACCATGCACAAGTCTATGAGATCAGATGGGATGCATCTGTAGATGCTGAGGGAGCTACCCAGTTAATGTGAGGTCATACTTTACCAGTTTCAAAGGGTTGTAACAACCAGGGGGATCACCAGTCATCAGAAAAAGGAAAGGGAAAAAAGGAAAAGGGGGGGGGGGGGGGAAGGGAAAACAAAAAAAAAGAAAAACAAAAAAAAAAAAAAAAAAAGTGAATCTGGAGATTCACCCCAGTCCTTATGAGGGGTTATGGAAGAAAGCCATTTATAGGAAGTCAGTTTTAGGCACTTGAACAAGGTGACTGGGAACAGGCACATGAATTTACCAAGGCAAATCAAGCTTGAGTAGCCTGACTGCTTTCTTTTTTTAAATTTCTGCAGGCAAGGAGAGAGCACTGGATGTTGTGTACCTTAGGTCTAGCAAGGTCTTCAACACCACTTCCTACAGAACTTTGGTATTCAATCTGGGGAGAAATGGACCATGTGGAAGGTTAGGTGGAAAACCAGCCAGACTGCTGAGCTCAAAGAATACTGACCAGTGTCTGGAAGTTCAACTAGCAGCTAATATTCCAAATAGCAGTCATATTCCTCAGAGGCTGACACTAAAGACAAGATTCTGTAACTTCTTTATTACAACCTGGACAGGGGGACAGAATGCGTTCTTCACAAGTTTGATACTGACACCAAATGTGGGGGAGCAGTCTGTGTTGCAGGGTAGTTCAGAGGGGCCTCAACAAGCAGGGCAGACAAAAGGCTTTTTCCATATGAAAAGAAAAAAGGCAAGTCCTGCATCTAGGATAAAATGAAAGCAAAGTATGAAAACAGATAAACAAAACATGCAGCAATACAGGCAACAGGATAAGTAGCAACCCTGTATAAAAAGATCTGGAGCTCCAGCGTACCATGAATTCAACACGGGTCACCAGTGTAACCTTGCAGCCATGCTGATTACTTACTTGCAGAGCTGCATTACCAAAAATCACAGTCAGTGGCCAAGGCCAGTGACTCTTCTCCTCTACCTGAAAGACATGAAGGTATGTGTGGAATATTATTTACATTCTCCCCAGTTTAGTGTCCTCCAGTGCAAAAGAGATTAAAAAAATGAGAGAATCAAATGCAGGGCTACTAAGATAGTAAGAGATCTGTAGCACATGACATTAAAGGGGAAGCTGAGGAAGCTCTGACTCAATAAAAGAAGGCTATCTTCTGCTACCTAAAGGTGAGCTATAAACAATACAGGACCAAACACTTCTCAGAGGCATTGTTTTGTGTTTTTTTGGGTTTCATTTGTTTTGCAGGGATTTTTGGTTCGTTGGTTGTTTCTTGTTTGTGTTTGGGCTTTTTTGTCTTTTTTGTTGTTGTTTTTTGTTTTGTTTGGTTTTAGTGTGTGGTTTTTTTTGGTTGTTGTTGTTTGTTTGTTTCACTTTGTTTGTTTTCACTAGGCACTGAAACAACTTGCCCAAGCAGACTCGAATCTATCACTGGTGACAGTGGAAGTTTGAACAAGCCCTGAGCAACCTGACCATCTTTTACTAGACCAGCTGACCTTCTGAGGTCCCATCCCAGCTAAACTATTCTGACTCAAAACTTCTATCATTATAACATGGAGGCTTCTAAATGATATACATGAATTGTGAAACTAAATCCAAAGCAAAGGTGGACACTGTTTGTTTCTCGTCTGTTATAAATGGCCATGTGGTATAAGATGCTGCAGTATTTATTATGAATCAGGAGAGTATCCTTAGTGAAAGAGCTGAGCTTTCATTAACTTTGGTCTGACATTTGCAAAATTGATTTGTTTTGACATTTAGAGCACTCCTGTTGTAGTGTGGACTTGTGTCTGACATTAAGCAAACTAAATTACAGTGGTTTTGCCTAAACGCTTCCCCTAGAATATTGTTATTTTACATGCAGATTATGACTCCTCTAGCAGAATCAGGAAGGTTTTAAAAACCAGTTCAGGTATACTGAATTATCTGGAAAGAAAATGCTTAAATGAAGAATATCTAAAGGATTAAATGTCGATCACTGAAAATAAATGCTTAGTCATAAAACTTGGAACCTAATTAAAATTTTGATGTAATACATCAAGAGAACCTTATCCACATTGTTCTCCTAAGAGAAAAAGAAAGGGCTTGTATCTTGAAAAATAATAAGAAAAAAAAACAAACCCAAGAAAAACCCCAAAAAGGCATGACATGAGAAAGTGAAAGAGAGTAGCTTAAACGTCTGAACTCTCATTTTAGCAGTATTATAGGCCTTTTACTCATGTTGCTTTACATTAGAAATACGTAAGTTGATCACAAAGGCAAAACAAATCAATTTAATAAGATATGATTAATCTGGGGAGGAATTAACCCATGTACCAGTACAGGTTCGGGGTTGACCTCCTGGAAAGCAGCTCCAACAGAGAATGACCTTAGAGTCCTGGTGAACAGTAAGTTAACCATAAGCCAGCAATGTGCCTTTGTGGCCAAGAAGGCCAATGGTGTCCTGGGGTACATTAAGAAAAGTGTCACCAGAAGGTCGAGGGAGGTTCTCCTCCCCCTCTACTCTGCCCAGGTGATGCCATATCTGGAACACTGTGTGTGATTCCCAATTCAAGACAGACAGGGAACTACTGGGTAGAGTCCAATAGAAGGCTACAAAGATGATTAGTGGACTGGAACATCTCTTTTACAAGGAAAGGCTGAGAGACCTTGAACTGTTTCGCCTGGAGAAAAGAAGGCTTATTTATAAGTATCTGAAGGATGGGTGTCAAGACGATGGGGCCAGACTGTTTTTGGTGGTGCCCAGTGATAGGACGAGGAGCAATGGGCACAAACTGGAACACAAGTTCCACCTGAACATGAGGAAAAACTTCTTTTCTGTGAGGGTAACAGAGCACTGGAACAGGCTTCCCAGGGAGGTTGTGGAGTCTCCTTCTTTGGAAACTTTTAAAACCCACCTGGACACATTCCTGTGAAACCTACCCTAGGTGTAACTGCTTTGCCAGGGAGATTGGACTAGATGATCTCCAGAGGTCCTTTCCAATCCTTCCTATTCTCTGATTCTGTGATTCCCTAAGAGTGAATCTTATATCTCAATGTTCATCTAATATTAAATTTTGTAGTTTCCTTCTGATACATTATAGTGACTCAAGTGTTATTTTGGATTCCATTTTCTATTACTTAATCACAATATATAACAAATCACAGGGTTCCTCTGGGATTTATATCCGAAAGGTACACAACACAGGATGCAAGATTGTAGTCTATATTATTACATTCCTTGTCTTACAGATTAAAACTCCATGAACTAAGTTAAGATTTTTGATTAATCATACATGCACTAAATACCTCAAGAAAGAAGGAGTATTCCAGAATGCCTTCCTTTTTCCCAGTTTTTATCATGATGAAGGTGGATGATGGCATAAAAGCACCACTGCATTTGATAGTTACCACCTGGGGAAACACCATTTTTTGTGGGCTCCCCAGTTAACCACAGCAGGTTTATGTTCAGTGGGTACCTCTGCAGGCCACATCCTCTGTCTTACACAGAATTACAGAATCATAGAATGATGTGAGTTGGAAGGCACCTCCAAAGGTCATCTAGTCCAATCACTTGCATTAAGCAGGGACATGCCAAATACATCAGGTTGCTGAGGGGCCAATCAAGCCTGACCTTGAATGTCTCCAGGGATGGGGCCTCTGTCACCTCCTCCGGCAACCTGTTCCAGTGTTCTATCATATTCATAGTAAAGAGCTTCTTCCTAATGTCCAATCTAAATCTACCCTTCTCTGCTTAAAACCATTGCCCCTCATCCTATCCTTACAAGCCCTTGTAAACAGCCCCTCTCCAGCTTTCTTGTAGGCTCCTTCAGGTACTGGAAGGCTGCTATAAGGTATCCCCAGAGCCTTCTCTTCTCCAGGCTAAGCCTATCAAGCAATGTACTCCCTCTCTCCTTCCTGTCAACTCAGCAGTTAACAGCAGAGCCAGGTGGAGTCTTTTATCCCCTATGCTCTCTGTATTCTCTTCCATATTATGATACCTTGGCTTCTTTGCCAGTTTCCCAGGATTTCCGGATGGTTTCCCAGTACTCTGCTGGACAGATCCAAAAGTGCTTAATTTCCAAGGTCAACTGAAATCGAATTGATGTGGCCATTGTGAATAGTACACACACGGACACACACAGATGTTAAATGTCTTCACATATTTCTTTCCTAAACTTTCAGCTCAATGTCAATATCACAGAACACATTGAGGAATTATGCAAAACTGAAAATGCACTGATTTCTTTCTCAAGCTAAACAGAGAAGTGAGTGACTGTGTGGTATTTTTTCACATGAAGGTCTTTTCAATATCTTCTAACTTACCTCTGTTAAGTTGTGCACTCATTTTATATCTCAAAATGGGTTTTGACATACACACGGTATTCAAGATGAAGTCCTGTCATCAGCTCTATGACATTTATTTTCACAGTTGCTTTCCAAACTGTTTTATCTCCACCCTAATATTTCTTGTCTGCTCCTTCACTAAACTGTTCACTTTGACATGCAGATCTTTTGCATAATGATTACAATTAAATTTAACTTACAAATTAGAAATATATATAATTAAATGAATTTATTTGTTCTGAAACAAATTGCACTCCACTTGTCAACCCTATAGACAACCACCATTCTGTTCTCTTTCTTGGATCATCCTTACCCCCATGTCTTTTCCAGACTTAACTAAATCAATGATTTTGTGAGCCTTATGACTTTTTTCCTCTTAGCAAATGAAAAGAATATATCTTATCATAAAGGAATATGTTATTTCAGGCCTGTGAGGACTCAAATATCATATTTTATTCTGAAGGACAGCTCTAGATTGTATATTCTCTGTAGTCTTTCAGCTTTACTTCTCTTCCCAAATTCAACAGACACATCCTAACAGTATATCCTATCAGACTTGCCTTTTTATATCAGCTTATTTGCATGATTGTACATATATTAAAAAAAGAAAAGGAAAATACAAGACCTGTCCTACTACAGAATGCATTTAAACTCACAATTAAGTTATATTTTTTCCATTAGCTTTACATAGGTGCTGCATTAAATAAACTACGTTTTAAGAAATGCTAATTTGACAAGCTCAATCTGATTATTCTCAGGTAACTGAGTATTGTCTTTAATACCTTGTAGACTATTAAGATTTTTTTTTTTTTTTTTTTTTTTTAGGGATGTAATGAAACAGCTCAAGGGCTGGAATACATTAATCTGCATTTTAATACATTTCTGAAGATTGATTTGTCAAGCCAAGGACATCATAATAAGTTTACTCAGGCAGAATGGACCAACATTTATTTATGAAATTTCAGTTTAAGAATAAAAGGACTTCTATCAAAGCTATTTATTTTTCTCTTAGTTGATATTTTGCACTACCAGACTCATGAGTGCAACTGAAGTTCAGGGACAGTCGAAGCCTTAAAGCCCCATATTAAATATCTGTAGATAACTCTATTAAATTGATAATTAACTGTGTCAAGAGGAGCTTAATAAAAAAAAAAATCTTAAAGTTTTTTTAACCTGCTGTTATCATTGCTCACTAATGAAGATGTAAGAAATCAGTAGTCTCAGCACCACTTCCAACACTGTTAAGTCATTGTCCTTGAGAAGGCAATTATTTTAGTACTTAATATGTGCCTCTATTGATCTGAAAGAGCAGTACCACTTACATTTTCTAATCATGCTAGGAAATCCATAAACATTAAAAATGTTCCAAATCATGCACTATTGGTTTCCTTGCCATTTTCATTTCCATTGACTAATGAACATCAAAAGCTAGGGAATAATTTAAAAGTCCACAGGTAATTACTGGAAAGTAAACTGGATTATTATTCTGTGACTTTTACACTGAGTAAAGTGCTTAGTACATGATTGTCATTGTTATTCAACACTTGCAGTTGCTTTATCATAGAATCAATAAAATTTGCAGTCTGTCAAGATAGGCAAATTTGGATAGTCTGCTATCTTGTAAAATATGTATTACTAATATTGGTAATACATACAATACTGTCTTTAGTGTAGTAACAATTCTACACATTGGTTTGTAGTGCTTGATTTCTGTGTCTATTGGTATCAGATGCATTTGCACTTCATCCTCTATGTTAAAAATAAAATGTGAATGCTTCTAGATCCTAACAGACCTTTTGTAATTGTTTTTCAAGTATTTGCCACTCCTTAATTCAAACACTTTTAGGAAGTGTCTCAAATTCAAATCCAAATACATCTGAAGTGAGCTTCGCATTAGCAGACTTGATAGTAAACAGCTTACCATAAATGCACATCTGTGGTGCTTTCAGGAAATAAATAAAGCTGTCTTCAGCCTTTGCTTATAATTGCCATCACACTGATGCTGCTTCACAAAGCAACCCTTGAGAGCCCAGAAGCCTGAAATATTTCTGTTTCAAGTGTGCATATGCACTTTCTACATCAAAACCCCACTGGTTTAGGCTCACGTGTATTATGTTTATAACAAATGCGTCAGAAAGAGATACTAGTGTTACTTTGTTTACCAAACTCTCCAGATCAAAGTCATAAGCAATTACATCTTTTCAGGTTCAACATGGTTCTTGCATCAACTGCAGAAGGCTTTATTAGCTTGCTTGATTAAAGGCTATCTCTGTAAGCACAAAGGAGCACAAAGGAGCCCAGAGGAACAGCAACAGTCTGAGCAAACCCAGTAAACCAGTCAGAGCAACCGAAAGCCCCTACCTGTCTCCTTCCAGGACTGTCAGAGGATCAACTGGCCCATTGTCCTGGAGCAACACCCCTCACAATGGAAGAGGTTCCTGGAACACCTCACAGACAAAGTGAGGTTTCTGCCTATAATTTTCCAAATAAATGACAGCTTTTCTAGACTATTTCCCCCACCCCTCCCTTTTATTTTTGTTAATAGATTAGTAAGATTCAAATCCTATCTAGCTCATGAAAAACTGCAAATCAACTGACAGAACTGAAACTCATGAAAAGATTAAACTTGAAAAGGTATTTCGATTGAAAATCAGATTTGGCTAAAGAAATTTACCAAATCCAGAGTTTGGAGAAGTTTCAATTAGCTTTCACACAGAGAAAGGTCCATCATTATTCCATATCATGCAATCATTTTATAAACATAGTATTCTTTCATTCCTTTATTTTCCCATACACCTTTACCAAAAGGCATTCTAAGCTGTAATGCAATAACCTCCAAACTTCTAGAGCTGCTAAGTTTTCAGCTAAACAAGCTCTGTAACCAAATACAATAATAAATACTATCTTAGATAGTATACCACAAGTGTGATCTGCCTTGGACAAATGCACACAGCAAAGACACATGAATGCACACCCTGTTTGAGTTTCTGAACTTCCTTTCTACTTGTCTAGAAACGGGAAGTTGCAGTGAAGTACCTTCAAGTGAAGAATCTGATAAGAAAATCCCCCCAGATCACTACCAATGCTACTAGTCACAGTGTTGTCCCTAGAAAATGTTAATAGGTCTCAGAGTTCTGCACATCCATGGAGAGGATTCACAGTAAATTATTGCTTATCAAAACATTTACTTAGTCATAAAATGCCAACTTGGTATCTAAAATATTATATAGCAAATATGAACAATTTAGTGTAATATGGAAGATCCAAAACTTTTATTGTATAAATGGCTCCACACATGCATACTAATAAAGCAGAAAAAAACCAAAAAAAAAGACAGACAAGTCTCACATTCTCACCACATGAGAAGTTCATCCAATCAATAAATGTCCAGATAAGCAAGCATTGTCATTGCTATAGAAGCTGAATACAAATGGTGATATTCATGCAGGTATTCAGAAAGATAAGTACTCTCTCTACATAATTTCAAAAATATCAGTTATTCTAAATGCTTCTTCTGAATGCATAAGCAGTAACCTCTTAAGTACCATGGGAGCGCTTAACTACAAACAAAGCAGTAGGATAAGAGGAGACATGATAAATCAGTAATCAGCTGTAATTCATGATGGCCTACCTTGCTCTGTAATAGAAAACCCATAGTCGGGGACTCTGAACATTCCAACAGAAAAATAAATACCCCTAATTAGAAAACACTTCTGAAAAAGAAAAAAAAAAATAATTCCAAGTTCTATTCCATTGTGATTATTTCTTGATAGAAACAAAGGCAATGTGTTTTACTTACAGCAAAAGCTGGAATATAGCCATAAGCCTTGACTCAGTACCTGAAGGCGGCCTACAAGAAGGTATGAAAGAGACCATTTCCAAAGGCCTGTAGCGATAGGACGAGGGGCAATGGCTTTAAACTAGAGAAGAGCAGATTTACATTGGATGTTATAAACAAGTTCTTAACCATGAGGGTGGTGGAACAGATTGCCCAGGGGAGTAGTTGAGGCCTCATCCCTGGAGATATTCAAGGTGAGGCTCGAGGAGGCTCTGAGTAACCTGATCTAGTTGAGGGGGGATCAGACTAGATGACCTTTAGGTAAGTCCATTCTGGCCCAAACCATTCTATGATTCTATGATTCTCATCTACTTTCCATTGGCAGCCATGTGAACCACTAAAACCATCACTCAAAAGCTAGCAAGTAAACTGACAGTTCTAAATACTACGTTTTACGTAAACACTAGGCACACATGACTGTACTCAGCACTGGTGAGGCCTTACCTCGAGTCCAGTTTTGGGCACCTCAGTACAAGAGAGATATCGAGGTGTTGGAGTTCGTGCAGAGGAGGGCAACAAAACTGGTCAAGGGACTGGAAAACAGATCATATGAGGATCGTTTGAAGGAGCTGGGCCTGTTCAGTTTGAGGAAGAGGAGGCTGAGGGGAGACCTCATCGCTCTCTACAACTACCTGAAAGGACATTGTAGAGAGGCTGGTGCTGGTCTCTTTTCTCAGGTAATTGGGGACAGAACCAGAGGGAATGGCCTCAAACTGAAACAAGGTAGATTTAGACTAGACATTAGGAAAAAATTCTTCACTGAAAGAGTGGTGAAATATTGGAATGGGCTACCCAGGGTGGTGGTTGAGTCACCATCCCTGGATGTGTTTCAACATCGCTTGGATGTGGTGCTGGGGGACATGGTCTAGGGGTGAACTTGTAGAGTAGGGCTAATGGTTGCACATGATGATCCCAAGGGTCTTTTCCAACATGAGTGATTCTGTAATTCTGTGATATAAGCAAAGTTGTGTGGCATAAGAAAGCAAACAGGAAAGCCTTCTGAGTTGTTAAAATTAAAAGCAGAGGCATCAGCTATTTTTGAGGAGACAGTGAGTACAAAATATAGGAAGTCCTTCAATAGAAGGAAGGGGGAAGCTGTGGTAGGTAACTTTCTGATAGGTAAAGGGTTTGAGTTCATTGTCAGCTTTGCAGGATGTGCAGTTCTAACAGAATGCAAGTATAGCTCACCACAACCCACAGCTTATTTTCTTCCACAGCTTTTTTTTTTTTTTTCCCCAAAACAAACAAACAAAACCCACCAAAACAAAAAACCAAACAAACCAAAAACCAAAACACCCAAACCAAACCCAAAAACCACAAACCACGCACACGCACACAAAACACTACAAAAAAACAAACCAAACCAAAAACCACAAATCAATCACAAAAATCCTACCCTCCAGGATAACAATCACGGCATCTTACGCTACTATTACAGTTCTAGGAACATGCCAAAATGATTCTTCTGCATTTTGACATCATCAGATCATTTCTGCTTCTTGAGACAGGCTTACTGACAAGTGATTTTCAAAATAATTGAGAATGACACAAGAATGGCAGTCAAAACCAAATAATCCTAACAACTTCATACAACCCAAGATCTCCTACTTTGATGTTGAACATGTGTCAGCAAAACCAGGACAACAAAATTCAGTCCCCATGTCCATTTCATGCTTGGTTTTTTTCCTGAAAATGCCTACTAAGAAACCAACTACCAAGAATCTCATACTGAGTTTTATCATAAATACACCTTTGTACTAGTATGTGTCTTAATACAATATATAGGCTTTTTTTTTCACTTGTGAAGTCATACTGAATATACATAGAGAATAAAATAAATTATTTTAGCTAGAGAAAGAGATTAGAAGAAAACAATATTATAATAGATAATACTGTAATGAATTATAAAATTTGAATACTTTATCTTTGTTGATTCATCATCAGAACTGACAGTGAAGTCCTTTAATAAAAAGGAGGATATAATTATATATACATAATGTACTGTGGGAGAATCCTGACCTGCATTTACAATCTGCACATCCACTTTGTAGGATTTGGGAATACTAGGTAAAATAGAAGATTTTCACATTACTGTGTACATGTAGAATCAAGACATTTGGAGTAAAGAGATCTGGTTTAAATCTGTGGAGGTTTTTTTGATACTCTAAAACAATTAAAAGAAACACATTTAATTTAATATGTAATATTTGAAGATCACTAAAAATACAGGCTCCTCTAGCAGAAAAATGATGAGCCAAACATGTAACCAAGCAGATAATTCCAATGGTTAGTACCTATTGGTATTGAATTAAAATGAGAGCAAGAAGAGGAAAAACATAATACCTACACAGAACAGTTATGAGTCTTAGGGGACTGTTTCAAAGCACAAGGGAACAGAGAAATTACTATGATGGGAACCCTTATTAGTCTCAAATGAAATCCACTGTAAGTGTGATTTTTTTTTTTTTTTTTCTAGTACATTTCCTGAATAAATCAACCTTCTGAAAATCAGCTTTGGCCTACTGCCACCCTCTTACTTGATTTGCTGACTTTTAATACTCAGCACTTCACCACTCTGTAATGTCTGTTTACATGACAGGAATTAAAAAGAATGAAGAGATGTTAATGAAGTCACTCAAGAATATAGTCTTTAATGAAAAGGAAGGTTACTCTAGAGTCAGTATGAAACAACAGACACTAGGGGCCAGATTCAAAGCCCACTGACCCAAAGCAAAAGTCACTCTTCTTCTGCCTTGCTTTTATATATTTAAACCCCCAAATACAAATTTTCCATATTCTCAGACTGAATACTTAAAAGATTATAATCCACTCAGCAAAATTAAAGAGAAATACAGTAATGAAAATAAGTAAAACACAAACAAACAAAAAAAATCATCTTATTAACATTACTTATATATATAGTTCTAAAAATATTTACATTAAGAGCTGAAGAATGTCATTTCAGAGACAGAAGACTGGCACAAAGAACCAACAGAGCTTCTAGACTTGTCCCACTGTAACAAGTGAAGGTTTGAGTAACCACTAAGTAGGACAACTACCAAGAAAAACCCCTGAGTCCAGCATCCCTTTCAGGTCCTTCAAGGAGGGCTGCAAAGCTGTCTTCTCAGACACTTTCAGGAAGATTACTTTGTTTTAGCTCTGCTTACATTTCAAGCTAGCAGGAAGGACACTAGCCAACTCTGCTCTAAAAAACATGTACACAGAACTACTGTGACACTGTGGCACAGAAAACACAGTTGATTTTTTAAGATCAGTGGCATAGCTGCAATAATCGTCCAGAACAGATAAATTGGAGCACACATGATAGTTGCTTCCATTAAGCCAATGGGCACAAAATCACAAGTATATATGAACAGAGATTGTCATGTAGCTGGTATCTCATGATGAATCCCTTTCCTAAGATGGTATATCTTTATTTAGAGTTTTACACTGATAAGTATATGACAGACTGGGATTTTGAAAACTCAGTTGAATACTAAGTAAAAATTCTCATCACAGAAGAAGCAATGGCAAGAATGCTCTAAACAAAAGGAAACTCCATGCTCCTCTAGCAACTAAACACAAACCTGCTGAACTTTTGATCATGTAAGGGAGTTTACATCGTTTCTGAAGCTCATTAAATTGAAACTCTTACAGAGAACAATATATATTGGCTTAACTGCAGAGATTTTGGTGTGATTCTTCCTGGAGTGTCCACAATTACTTATGAAACACTCTTACTGTTTAAAAAACAAAAAAAAACAAAAAAAAAAAACAACAAAAAAAAAACATAGGAAAAACAAACAAAAACCCCAAACTAAACAACAAACAAACAAAAAATACCCAAAACCACACACACATAAAACAACACAAAAATACCCAATAACAATTAAAAAAACCCAACAACCTCAAGTAAGCAAACAAATAAAAACCAAAACACAAAACAAAAGAGAAAGCCTCAGCAGAACAGTTAAGTTTCTTTGCCTTCCCTGGCTACATCACACATCCTCACAGAATAATGGACCCACTCAGACCTGCTCCTGTCAGGACACATTGTTAACCACGGCCAATTATCTCTGCTTCCACTAGGCGAATGGGTGTTGAAAGCATCTGGCACTGCAAAAGACTAGAACTTTAAATTAGCCGTAAATTGAAATGCAGTAGACAGAAATTGCCATTCTAACAGTCTTCATAAATACTGACATAAGTGCCCACTACCCACTCTCTTCCACAATGCAAACAGCCTGGCACTCCCTTGTTGCCACGGAAACCACAGTATCACTCCCATCACATCATGCTTCCATTGTAAATTCTGCTGCAGCACAGAAGCATCATTTCCACTGCAGTGGTGCATGTTTATTACCAAAGAATTCTGATACTGCATCACCACGTCACAAGGTCACAAAAATTAGAAAATTTAAGACACAAAAATTCTGTGCAATATCAGAAACAGTTGTACGAATAGAAACCTTCCACCAACATTCTAGGTAAAAACAAAAAATACGTACCACCCCTTTTCTGTGGGGAAAGAAAAGCTATTTTTAGTTGTTTAATACATAAAAATTTAAAAACATCACTGTTCCATTTATGGTGTCATTCTTGCACACTTGGGGAAAAACCAAACACAAAATACATTATTAAATTATTAAGTTATTAAATACATTATTAAGTTATTAAAGCCAGTATCACACAAGAAGAATGCACATCTGCTATGAGTGACCCATGAAGCCTAGATATTGATACTATAATCAGCTTATCTTATATCGTCTGGTCACCAACTGTTGTGCTTGTGACAGCTCTAATGGTGAGGAGCAGCTGAAAGGTTGAATAGCAAGCATAATATAGCCTTAGCATGGCAAAAGAGAGAACTACAGCATACACCTTTCTGCTATCCATTCATCAGCCATCTCAGAATTTACATGATTTGTTACAGAAAGTTCGGGTCACAACTAATTGCAATAATAATTTTGAATGAAACAAACATGCTCTTCTCTAGAAGCATTTTTAATGTGTCATCCAGTGCTATTTCTATTCTTACATAACTATAAAAAACCACTTCTGCTACTAAGGGCTAAAATGTCCCTTGGTCTTTCACACAAAAATGCATGCATGTGTGAAGAAGTGACTGTAACAGGTCTTTAATTACTTGAATGGATAGACTGCAGTAAGTAGCATGAATAGAAGCTTGTATAACAAAGTACTGCAGCCATCTGAAGTCCTCCCTAACATTTTTTTTTCAACACTGTAACAGATCTAAAATTTCAACACAGATACTAGACACACATAATGGTTATTTACTAACTGTTCATCACTCCACTCTTAGTGAAACTTTAATCCCCAAAACAAGATAATTGAGCTCAGAACTTAGAAAATTACTAATTTTTATGTACTTGACATGTTCTACAATCACTATAGCTTCCCAAATGCCTTGTAGGTTTGCTGCATCTCTCGACTTTCTGTGATGTCCCATGATGTGCCTGAGAGCTTAAGGTCAAAACCCCCAGACTACTTAAACCACCTCACTGAAAAATCCAACAGTCTGATCTTTCATACCGATACAGTATGAACTAAAAAAAAAAAAATAAAAAAAATTGTTCATTTTGATTCCCTTCTTAGTACATGAAGATAACTAATTTTTTTCAGAACAGCAGTCCGAGACACAAAAACTTCTACATGTAAGTAAATGAGTATGCTACCTTCAGATTCCTAAGAAAGCATGAAACAAACAAGTGCAACTCCTAAAACAGTCTCGTCTTCAGAATCTTACTGCCTTCAAACAGAGTCTTAAATCCTCCCTTTGGGATAATTCTGTTTTTTCTAAAAAGATGTTTTAAAATTTGGTTAGAAGCTGTTATACAGAGGCTTGTATGCTTCCTCAGATAGTAAAACTTCTGGATTCAAATCCATCCTTCAAACAAACAAAATCCAGGCATATATTGTCCCCCCACATCTGAAGGAAGAACTTTAACCTGAACGTGACATTTCTTACGGTGAAGAACCCTTTCCACCACTTCTACTGTCACATTGTTGTGGTTTTTGTTTGGTTGGGGTTTTTTGTTTTGTTTTTTCCTGCCTTCCTTCCCTTCCCTCCCCCACCCCTTCCCCTGAATGCATATCACCAAAACAACAGCTTTATCTTTCTGATTAATCTACTATCCAATGGCAATTATATTCAGCTTGGAGACACTAAATGATACATGGGAAGTAAACTAGATTGAGTGCAGATATGAACTGAACCAATACTCTCAACTTCCTGGTCACATATCCTAATCTACATGATATTCTTAAATGTAAAGGTACTTCATCTACTCCATCCTCATCCTTGAATATCAACAAAAGTAGTCTGTATTTTACTTACATTCCCAAAGGAATTTCTTAAAGGGCAAGTTGTTGATTCCTCTCTCTATAGGCAAGGGTTAGGGGCTAACATGCTCAGACAAGGCAGTATTTACAGAAAATAAAAAAAATCCCAGTATTTGGATAATCCTAAAGTAACATAATGAGTCACCTATTGAAATATTCAGCATCTGTCTGAGCAGGATTCTATTACAGTTTTTCTACTGTGGAGCCTTGCATTGATCTAAATCAGAAATGGAAATTCTTGCCCAAAATATTTGCTGATCACTTTAATAAATTAGCTTAAATGAAGTCTTACTATAGTATAAGGTCTGCAGTACATCTAGGAAGCCTTACCAGTACAGAATCAGTTGAGTGCTCTTCACCTACACTTTCTAATTCTCCCCTGTAACTCTGAAGATGGCAGAAATGGCCTAAGCTTCATGCAGATCTCACAATACAGTTTCCCATCCATCTCCACACTTCCTCACAAAATACATCCTTCATAAATGTTGAGTCAAAGGCTCAAGAGTGAGAATTTTAAGCAGTACTCACTAAAACAAGCCCTTACATTCCCAGTATTATTCATTTGCACAGCATTAGATGAAAAGTATGGCATAACAACCATCTTTACACAAGCAATAATTCAAAGCATGTTATAAACAAGTTTGATATAACGTATCCCACTTCTAAAAAAAAAAGTGGAAATGCACAAGGAAAAAAAAAAAATTCTCCCATCTCTTGGGGAAATGACTTATATGACACTGTGCTCCATCACAAGACCAAATATTGGATTTGCTGTTAATCCCTGCAATGTAGAAGGGCTGCTTCAGCTCAATCAAATGCAATTTGAAATGTCATTGAAATACTGCTTTCCCATCAGAGAATGGCTCACCTGATCCCAAGATTCTAAAAGGAAGAAGGAGAAAAAAAAAAAAAATAAAAAAAAATTCTATCTGTAATCAGCAAAAGGTTAAGTACAAAGACTCTCCTGTTTCACACAGCAAGAGGGATGGAAGGACCCCCCAGGCTGACAGCTCCAGTCCTCCTTACTATACTCTTCCCAATGCATTCCCTGACTCTAAAGCACTCTAGCCATTTGTCAGGCAAGTGTTAAGAAAAAGCTGGTTTTCAGCATAGAAAAACATAGATTGTTTCTCCAGTGTAGAAGAATGAAAATTGTGATGAAAAATAGACCATTCTTATCACTGTGAGACTAAATATATATAAAAAGTAAGAATATTTAGTAAGAAGTAACTCAAATATGGAACAGGGATTAACCTTCTAACGCTCTCCAGCAACTTTTAAAAATTACTTATAACACCCTCAGTGTACTACCTCACTCTTTCACATTAACACATGTGCTAAAACTGAAACTTTATCCCAGTAAGAGCTGTGTTCTAATACCAAACACATAATATTTTCCCAGTCATGTTCTAGAGCAAAACCAGTGATTCTACTGTCACTGCTCATGGGATAATTTCTATAAAAGAAATGTTAAACGATTATGTTCTTCTATGCCTGTAAACGTGTTTGGTTGAATATGCTCTAATTATTACCGTAATTAAACTTAATACTTAAAAAAAAGTGGCACAGGAAAGTAGTGTTCACGGCTTTAAATGGGGGAAAAAAAGAAACCAAAACTTACTACGATACACATACATTCAGTGTTGGCTGTTCACCAAAACAAGAAGGTGTCCATACTTACCTCAAGCTTCAAAACTTCGTGAATGCTCTTTGACATGTTAGTAAAACATTCACTGGTGAAAACCTAACATCTAAATTTATGTATCAACAGATCATTATTTTTCTTGTTAGATATTATGTGTAAATAACCTCCTCCAAGGCAAACTGCAGGTTGCCTTTTTCTGTGTGTTTTTATACATAAGAAGAAAATACAAACAAGTTGAAACCAGAGCACATTTCTGAATTGCTGTTTATTTTAGCCTTTACCTTTAATGACCAAATAGTAATGCAAAAGACAAAAAGAGGACATCTATGTCTAAGTGTAAATATCCTACTTAAACTACTCTTCCAATGTATATATGTTTCCAAGAGTTATCTTGTTAGATAACTCTTTCCAAGAGTTATCTAAATTAGATAATCACCAACATTCCAGTTTAGTTTAAGGTGTCTTAATTCAGAGATGCTCTTTATCAGCCTCTTAAATTTAGAAACCTTCAAGAACTTGAACATGTAAAGCACATCATACTTGCAGAGGCTCTACAAGTAGCTGCCTGCTAGCAAGGTATCAATAAGAACCATTCTGAATGTATTTCAGACTACATGAGAAACAACACAGTAATTTCAAAAGTTGGGGAATGTCAGAATATGTATCTCCTATTTTTACTTTGGAAAAAAAGTATTGTCAAGAATTTTACAAAATCCTCATCCTCACAGTAGGCTTTCTAGAGCACCATCATCACCATGCAATAGAGAACAGGTATCCTCTGTTCCCTTACAACATTCCTCCATACATTCTGCTGTATAACAATGCAAAGGAAGCAGGCAAATGGTAGTTGTTCAGTTTACCCTCAGCTTCTCTCTCAAAGGAAGAACGTATTTCTTTGATGGTGCTAGCTACAGAGCACAAGTGTTGCACAGCAGCAGTCCTGCTATGAACATGGCTCACTACAAGTTGGTGGTGATGTGGTGGTTGGAGGTCACCTTGGGTTTAGTGACCATGAAATGATAGACTTCTTAATTCCTGGTGAAATAAGGAAGGGGGTCAGCAGAACCACTACCATGGACTTCTGGAGGGCAGACTTCGGCCTGCTCAGGACACCGGTTGCAAGAGTCCCTTGGGATACAGTCCTAAAGGGCAAAGGGGTCCAGGAGGGCTGGACATTCTTCAAGAAGGAAGTCTTAGAGCTGCAGGAGCAGGCTGTCCCCATGTGTCGTAAAATGAATGGATGGGGAAGATGTCCTGGCTGACCAGGGAGCTTTTGCTGGGACTCAGGGGGAAAAAAAAAAAAAAAAAAAGGGGAGGGTTTACCATCTTTGGAAGAAGGGGCAGGAAACCCAAGAAGAGTACAGGGATCTATCTAGTTAGGTCATGCAGAGAAAACATCAGAAAGTCAAAAGCCTACCTAGGCCTCAAGTGGGCCACAGTCATAAAAAATAGTAAGAGTTTTTATAACTTAAAAAACTTAACAAAAGCAAAAAGAGAGCCAAGGAGACTCTCCACCCATTCCTGAATGCAGGAGGGAACATTGCCGCTAAAGATGAGGAAATGGCTGAGGTACTTAATGCTGCCTTTGCCTTTTACTTGCACTGACTGCTGTCCCTCAGAGCTGCCACACAGATTGACAGGTATGTACATAGGCAGAGAGACAATCCAAATATACTTACGACCCTATCCATATCTAAACTTCTCAGTTTAAAGTCACCTGGCCATTCAGTAAAAGCCTGCATGAGCCATCAAAATCCAGGGCATAAAGCTAGCTTGTGGCTGGTCAGCCTTACAGATTCCTTCTGCCTCTGTAACTTGTGCACACTCTCCATGTAAAACTGGTTAGCTGTAAATCCCTAATGCTATTTCTGCCTTCCTTACCTACACTGTCTGCTACAGAAAACAGAGGAAATTAAAAAAAGTCTTCAAACCACTTCCTAGAAGGCCTTTGACTCCAGAAAAAAAAAAAAAAAAAACCAACAAATAGAAAAGGGAATCTAGATGTGAGCTATAAGCTGTGATGACAATGACAGCAAAGAGTTAAGTCTCATAATGCAGAATCCTGCACAGATCTGACCAGCTTCTGTTGATTGATTACTACTGCTTGAGAGGAGCAGTACACAATTTTTTAAGTTTTCCTTTTACAAAGAAAGAAGTGATCATTTAGTATTTTCTGTTTCCCAGACAAAAGATTTCTTCCCTCAACTGGACAGATCTCAAAGCTGGCAACACATGCCATATAGTACCATAAAGTCTTCACAGCATAAAATCACCTCACATCTGAAGAACCAGCTTAATTTATCCTGTAGAACAAAATTAAGTAATCAGTTTTCAAATGAGACTTAAAAATTATGTATGTCACGTACATTAACAAGCCTTAGTTTAACCAAGATAGACATTTAAATAGATTATACTGAAAATTAATACACAGAATCAGTTGTATATTATATGCTATGGAAGGAGTTACTAGTAAATCATCCTGTGTGGCCTCTTAATCTGTCTCTCATCATTAACTGAAAATCTTTTTTCACTAGTGAAACCTGCATGCAAGTGTGAATCTGCATGTCACTCAAGAATAAGTTAAACAAAAAAACCCCATCACTTTATTCTTCCTTCTAAAATAGTAATTAACTATAATATGATTTATACATTAATAAAAAAAAATTCTACCTACACACTTAACTACAGTTTTTCTAAAATCACTGTAAAGTAAAACATGGTTTGAAAGACCTTGACAATTTACCTTCAATAAATAAAACAAATAGCCTATACTTAATGATCTGCATTCAGAGTTATACATATAACTACCAGCTAGTAAATTTTTCTATGACATATATATGATATATTTGTATGACATATATATGATTGAATAATTCTACAGAATAATCAGGTAGATTACTTTGGATGACACCACAAAAAAAATAAATTGTGTTATTCATAGGAAAAAAAGAATTAAAAAATCCCTGAAGTTTTTGAACATTTGAGGCATTCCAAATGACTTTCAAGCACATATGAAAAAATGTAATATTTCTGAATTAAATCATAAGAAAGTTAACTTCATAAAGTTTGAATATATCTCATAGGGAACACTATTTACATATATTAAAACTAACATAATATTGAGTTCTGTGCCTTGATGCTTGGTGGAATTAATATTTCCAAGTCACTGTGAGCAATAAGCTATCAAAAAAAAGAGTAAAATAAAAATGGTAGGGTCTGTAACTAAAAATGGCAAACTGCTGATGAAACTAGTTTTGAATACTTGCAACACCAAACTACACTGCACTTTAAAAATAGCTTCCATGTTGCGTAATAATAGACTGATTTGCAGGTGAGGATGCAGAGATACAGAAAGAGCTTAAATTTCTTTTCCTCATCAAAGAAATTGTGATTACTAGCACTAAGGAAGGAAACAAAAGACTGCCAGAAATCAATGTTTCTCATCATTAAAAATGTGTTGTACTGTAAAAGAATATGGTACTCATTCATTTATATATACTGTTCAGAATAATTTAAACTACAAATGCAAGTGGACAAACCTGAATATTTACATTTTAAGTGTAAGTATTACCGCAGTTATATCCTTTTGCATCTCTGCTCAGTAAAAAGAAAGGGGTTTGATGAGCAATTCTGCATAGGTTCTGTTTTGTCCAAAACTAGCTTGAGGGGAAGTGATGACTAAAACCATTTTGAAAAATAGTAACATCTATGAAGATGGTTCTAAATATACAGAATATTTCAGGTCTGCCTTTATGGCACTATCACTGATCTACTTGCTCAGCTGGCTTTCCAGATTCTTCTCTGACAGTACATAACTCAGGGTACAACCATCATTTCATTCAGATGCAAAATGTATGTAAGCAAAAAATCACCGAAGCACTTACGTTTTAATTTTAGCACCATTAAATTAACATTGTTTATACATTGTACTTCATTTAAAATTAGTAACTATACTCCTGTTTGTAGTATTATGAACTTACTGAAAACTTAACACCGAAAAGGTGTTATAACACTTTAGCACCAGCTTCCCAAATGCACAAAGAAACAATGTTGATACCCTAGGTAAGACAAAATGCAGGCGACCACTGAAACACACATCCTGATCTAGCCAGTCCGCAGAAATTTTCATATAGCCTCCTCAGACATTTGAAAGAAATTTCAGTTTCCATAAATATAGAGACTTCCATATATTATAACAAGAGCTTTTCAGTTCCCATACTGTCCTGCGCTTCTTGTCAGTCAGAGCGAAAAAAAAATTTTTCAGTTGTCCATCTTTTGCCCTTAACCATTATTTAGGTAAAAAGACAGATCTAGAACTATTTGAATTGAATGATTCTGTTCTGGTGTTTTGTTTAAGTTTTTTGTTGTTGTTGTTTGGGTTTTATGTTATTATTTGGGTGGGTTTTTACCCTCACTTAAAAAAAGTAGTAAGCATTATTAAAAACATAAAACTTATAAAATACATGCAACTAAGTTTTGTTACACATGAATCCCAGCCATCAAATTTAAAGTCAATTTACTACAAAACTGTGGGTACAGTAAATGTATGTATAAAGACAGATTCTTAATTGCATTATGTAACTTAAAACAATATTAGTTGTAGCTGTTATTTTAAAAGAATTTAACTAAGAGATTAGACTTCATTTTCAAAAAAATGCCATGGAATCTTGATGCTGAATGAAATAGGAGGTTGAGTTCATTGCTGATCTCTGTCAACAAAACACTAACATTTTCAGAGTTTCCACTGGAGGCTTTTCTTTTGATCAGGGCCAGGATAATTCACAGCCCAGCCCACAAAACCTGGGGCACCAGGTACTGTCAAGAGCCACACACAAGTTCCTCTCACTGCGTACAAGGGAATGCCTTTGATGGAATAGCACTCATGACTTCTGGGGGACCATGACCCATGTAGTGGCAGCTTCTGCCCTATGAAGTATAATTTACTAGCAACTCAAAGTAGTGATGGGAAAACCAGTCCATTTCCTCCTTTTAAATGTGACTTAGAGCAGTACTGTAAGAGTTGGATGACCCATGACTGCCTACTGGTAAACACCTATAAATTCTTTCATGTAAACCTTTAAATCATATTAAGAGACAAAAAGAAAGTAGCATCTCCTCAAGAAAGCATACATGATAGGTTTTCCTTGAAACGGCATCTGTTCAAGAAGGGAGAATTACTTCTAGTTTTAAAGACAGATTTTCAAAAAAAGCTGTGTTTACAAAAAGAGTAGTGTAAAATACTCTACCAGTGTACTGTTATTTAAATAAATACATATTAAACTTACTAAGATGGCTGACATTATATATTCAAAACAAACAAACAAAATGAACAAAAAACCCCCACTGGATACATTTCATAGCTAAGAAATCAACATCAGGATCTAGCTGTTCTGCAAAAAGATTCCAGAATTCTGATGAACTTATTTTTATAACATGTCAAGAAATACAATTCCGTTCCTGTTATGATTTACTCTCCCCTCCTCCTGCTGTCATCAAGTCTTCTATGTTTCTTTCCCATGTGTTTAAAACTGTTCCTCCTTCCCCCCCTGCTTATTTCCATCTACTACAGTGTTCTACTCATATCACTACCAACAGTTCTGCTTGTACGGTCTTTAATTACTACATTACAAAAGTTATCTCTGAAACAGCTTAACTATAATTTTGTTTTTCTTCTTTAATTATTTAGCTGTGATAAATGCCAAACTATTACAAGACATGTCTCAGGAACACAAATAGGCTTCCTGTCTATAAACCACACTCCTTATGTGCTTATCTTAAAGTACAGTTCTACTCAAGAAGTCCTTTTTACTTCTACCTGTAGTGCTTTAGATGTCATCTCTCTAGTGACTTTTAAAATCAGCAGTGAATGAACTATTGACAAATACAGCCAGCACAGATGAAAGCCAAAACTGGAAAGCCATTCTCATCTAGCTGAAGGCCAACTACTGTCACTACTTTGTTTCAGGCAGCAGTAAAAGCCATCAACATTCTGATAGGTGAACTTGGTTCTTAAAATCAGTGCTACAATATCAGATTGCAATCTTACTGAAAACTGACTTGTCATTTTAGACACATCTAGATGTGGTAAAACAAAAAACCCAAAGAAACAAACAAAAAAAAAAGTAGTTCATAAAACAAGCAAAGAAAAAAAAAAAGAATTTAACCTAATCCAGAAAAGCAAGCTGAGATTAATCTTGATCTGATCAAGTGTCTAATTATCTATTAAAGCTCTCACCTAATCTTAGTGACATATTTAGCCCGAGTTTGCTCTTCAGTCCCTGACCTTGAACCTAACTCTGTTAAACAAGACACCTTCTATTTAGAATTAGATCCTAAACATGACATTTTCAAGACATTTCAAGCATAATCCAGTGAGTCAGAAAGTGAGATGTTATACAACCTTAAATATGAGATGAATCTCCAAAAACAATTAAGTTACATGAACTTGTAGTCCTGGATAAAATGATGGTGAACCAGCATTACTATTTTCTGCATGATATACTAAGGATGGAGAAAAAGAAAGAAAGAAAAATCTTTTAATTTCTTTGCCCTTTGAACTGCAAAAAAAGAATCTAGCTTTTCCATTTTAATTTCCTGGTTTTCCTTCTTAACCTACTCCCTTTCCTCTTCACTGTTGTCTCAGTGTTCCATGTTTGACTTCTGTTCCTTTTCCAGTGTTTCACGTGTAAAATGATTAAACTGGAAATAGAACCACTTAACCTTACACTGAAGATAGGGAATGGGAAGGGAATGATGGGTCCTCCAGATCCTCCTGCACCACCATTCCCATGCACTATCTAGGACTGCTGATATAGTTCGAGGTATTTCTGCAGGATTAAGCAGTCATCTCCTGCTCACCATACTGAGAATATTGCTACTTCTGCATGCTCTGCTGACAGCACTTCTTTCCCCTAAAAGTCATATACAAAATTTAGCACATACAAAATTTGAGAATAGGATATGTAAATTCATTTAATCTAAGAAATTATGACCCTACAATTTTGTAGCTGACATTTTTTTGTACATTTGTAGCCCTACACAAAAACAAGCCTTTTGTTGTCTCTTTTTACTAGCCCTATGAGGCCTTAACTAACTTTTTTCTTAAAAAAAAAAAAAAAAAGAAAAAACCCAAAAGATACTAGTTTGTTTGATTTATCAGTCTCTTGTAACAAACAACAACATAATGATAAACTGCATCATCCTTTTTTGTAACATGTGGAAAAGTATCTTATCCTTTTGGGAACCATTCACTATCCTATAATACTAAAAAAGACAGACTTATTGCAGTAAAACAGTGGAGTGTATCATAATGTAGTTCATCCTTTACCTTAATAAAGATCCTTCTGAATTATTTTGGCCTATGAAAATATTCACATGTTCAAAAACAAGCATCCCCAGACATACATCAAACACATTCATGTGTGACAGCCATACAGCATCTCCCATCTGGACTCTCATTACTAATGCCCATGTGAAACAGATAATTTTTTTATTCCCATCTCATTACTTGATGTATACAAAATCCAAGATCATACAACAGCTGATTGATGGGAGAGAACACAAGTTCTGACCACCAGTTCTGGGAGATAATCAAAACATTCTTCTCTCAAAGCAAATATACTTTAAGTAGCTTCTTACATTCTTAATACAAGAAGGAAAGTATTTCATTTCAAAAATAAATAATTATAGAAAAAAACCAACATTAAAAACAAAGTGAAAAAGTTCTTTTCCACTTAACCCATAAATTCAAGTTTCAAGTGTCTTTCTAACTTTTTCTTTTTAACAAAAGCAAAAGTAGTTTTAATTTAATTACACCTCAGCTATTCAAAAGAAAAAATAAACCCCACAAACACAACAACATATGTTTTAATGTTGATTAAAAACCACAAACATCAAAACACAAAAATTTGTTTCCTGGTTCAAGCTAAACCAGAATCAATTTATCTGTTCAGTGATTTTACTTTCCATGTCTCTTCTAAGTGACTGCATTTTCTGATGTTAATGACATATTTTCCTCAGACAGTGTCTGTTTCTAGCAGTGATAACAGTTGATGCTTGTACTTACTACCAAGGATTGGTGTGCAGAAAGGCTATGGTTTATACTTGCTCCTGTAGAAACCAAGGTCACTGGTAAATCTTGTGACACCCATGTTGGGGTGTCAGAAGTGAAATGATCATAGGTGAGTAAAAAAAAAAAAAAAAAAAAAAAAAAAAAAAGAGAGCCACACTTGCGTGGAGGAGCGGACAGGACAGGTGACAGTAAACTGACCAACAGGGCATTCCATTCCATTCCATTCCATATATGTCATACTTAGTATAAAGCTGAAGGACCACAAGGGTCAAGCTCTCTTCTTCAATGGCCAGCATCTGAGGAGGACTCTGTTCTTCTGCCTCTGGCCCCAATTTGTGTGCTCCCGAATCCAGTTGCCAACTGCCACTGAGTCCAGTAGAGGACTTTCCCAGTGCCTCCTCACAACAGCAGTGGTGGCGTGATCATCACTGGGGGGAGTTCAATATTGGGTTTGTATATATATTTGTATATATGTAATTTTTCTTATTAATATTATCTTTTTTATATTACTGTTTTATTAAAGCTGGTTTTGTTTGTTTGTTTGCAACACATATGTCTCTGTCTCTTTTTCCCTTTCCCTTCCCCTTTAGGAAGGGAGAAGGGTTAATAGAGACCATCTATCATTTGTTTAGTGCCCAGCGCAGACTCAAGCCATGACAACTTGTTAATTTGTATTACTCAAAGCTTTGATGATGTGAGTACTGACTGGCTTAATGTAACACTGCAGTAACAGAAGACCAGGAGTGTAATACATCTTCAAAATCACTCATATGAAACAGCTAAGCTAATTTCTAAACATTCCCTTGAAATATTTCATGTTATATGTGAAATCCTATTCAGAGACAATATAGGGGAAAGGAAAGCGAAAAGGCTCTTTCCACCCTTAATCTGCTACACGTAACACACATGATTTATTAGAAAACAGAGTTATACTTTAAGATTCTGAAGTTTCAAAATGCACTTTTTTTAGAAAAAAAAAACAACCCACAACACAAAACTCTAGAAAGGGCAAAGACATTTTTTTCTATATAGTAACTGAAATAATGTAGTAGAACAACATATTGAAGAACCATCTTACAAATTATCATTCACAAAAAAACACTGCAGTCATCCTCAGATTACTACTGAGAGACTTAACACATGCGACCTCCTATAAAGAACGTATGCGTGTTTTGGTGGTGACTGGTTGACACAGTCCAGCACATTCTCACTCAGCTTAACGTAGGACACACCCAAGTAAGGTATACATCATCCTTAAATACAGAGAATTTCCATCACTATAGTATTTCTTAAGCAAATCAGATACAATCACTTAATCCATTGTTGAAACAGGGGTTTCATCAACTGGAAATCTACTGGATTTTAAGCTTCCTCATCCCTCTCCTTCATTTCAGGACTTTGATCAGTTGGACAGGCCTTTTAGAAATCTAAATTTTAACTGGAGTTGTCCCTAGTTGCAACACATCTTAAAAAATTTTCTTATTGTTACAACTTTCTGATTGTCATTTGTATTTGGAAAAAATACGATTTTGTATTTTAGAGATAATAGCTTTATGGTAACAAACGTGTTTTAGTGCACAAGTTTCACAGTTGCATGCCATTATTGTATAAAAGTCTGGTTGAGTAAATGCCACTCCTGTCTGAAATTCTACGAGCTTTTTACAGTGTGTACTGAGGAAAAACTTCTTCCCTTGGAGTCTGGGCTATATTATTTGCCACTAAAACTTCACTTTTAAAAACAATAAAAGCAGTTACCAACATAGCTATGCACATAAATATTCAATTATGCCTCTACAGTAAATACAAGTAAAAGCAAATCCTTTATAGACCTTTTGCCCTTCAGCTAAGTCTTTCAGCTTTAGAATAGATTTATATAATGCTTGTTTCTAGTTAGGCAGACTTTTCACTTGAAAATATTCAGAAAAAAAAGGAAAAAGTCAGGCAATGATGACTTGATACATCTAAACCTTGCTCCCTATCCAGAGAGCTCACACATGACAGCATTAGTGAAACCTTTCAGCAAAAGCAAACAAACCTTCATCTCTGTGCTGAATCAGTAGCTGTTAATGGCTTCCAAACCCATTAAAGAATATTATGATATTTTAATGTTGCAGGGGCTGAAGTAAGTCTTCCCTGACTTTATTTCACTGTATAATGTTGCACTTGACCTTCTGTATCCTACCACATAAAATTTGTATTTGTATTCTATCAAATTTTACAGATAATACCTTTTCTTTTTTGCATTATCAGAACTGTGTACTATTAAAATCCTTTTACAGTGAACTGAAGCTTTTATCTTTTAAGCTCATTAAAAATATACACATTCGTAATGCACACACCTACATATGCAAGGAATAATACTTCTACTTACTTTAGTGGCTTAGAAAGCACCTCCAAGAAGTGGAGAAAATCTTTTTATTTTGTGGAAATTTGCAGTGCACATCAAATCATATAATAAGTTCATTTTTTCATTTGTCATTTCACTACTGAATCTTTGTTTTTAAAGAGCTCGAAAAAATGTGTTAACTTATTAGTGTTGGAGTACTCCATCTAGTCATAAAACATGGAAGACCAGAGAAAAACAGGGGTTCAAATTCAGTGCAAACCAGAAGATACAGTTTTTGTACATTGTTCTCACAGTTGTGAGAGATTATGACATATGTTACTGTCATACACAGTGTCACAGAACTCACAACAAATTATGTAGTTGTTGGATCTATGCAGAAGATACCTATTGTGATCTGTCTGCATCATTAAGCCACCACAACTGGAAATTTCAATTAATGCCAACAAACACATATATCCAATATCAAACAACTAACACAATTTGCCTTCTACCGTTTGCATAACTGATACTTTCATGATTTGAAATAATCAAATCTAAGGATATTTTGTAATATCTCATGCTACAAAAACAGGTGAATCTTCTGAAAGAGAGGGTCGTGAAGGAAAAGAGTGACTACTGAATTATACAGCTTACATGACTGAAAAACACTTCTAAATGTTATTTCAGGTTTTGATATGGAAAGCATTCAAATATGACAAGAAGAAAGGTTCCGAGTCATATTTAAAAGAAACAGATATTCACCACACATACTGCTTCACATGTCTGTACATATATTCTTCACTTTATCTTACTCTGTCCCTACATATGTAATTGTGCCTTGAATGACATGGTGAAGCTATGAAATAGTACTTCTCTTTAAGACAATCTGAATTTAAGAATGATTTCCAAGACTTGTACAGGTGAACATAATTTTAGGCATTAAATTGCAGCCTGAATAACGTCTCTAGATTTTCTACCTTTTTACCAAGAAATTACCACCTTGTTAGCCCTTTCCCTGAAACCACACAAGAATCCTTTTCTTTGCCAGTATCAAGTTTATAAAATTCAAATTACAACACCATTTTCTATTCTCACAAGTCACTCAGGCTACACCATAGTGAGACTGCCTGCCTGCCTGTCTCTCCAAATAAACACCTGGATTCAGCAAGCTTCATTTGCTGCCAAGGAACAAAGGGTATAAACAGTGACCTAAGACCTCTGCTACAGTCAGATTAGATGGATTTGCATCAAGCTGCCATTTTGGATTTGATGTTATATGGCTGCTCCCTATGCTGCACTTTACAAACACGATATTCAGTACACAGACAGAATGGGGTCTAGCATTCCAGAAACATATAAACCACACAAACTTTCAAGTACATCATTCTCTAACACAATCTTTAGCCTACTTCGCCATTCTACCAAAACAGAGATGGCAGGTGTAGACATTGCTACCAATTTGTGGAATAAATAGGACCAACTTTATCAAAATACTTCTAGTGTGCTGTCTGTTCTTGTTCTCATAACTATATGTACTGTGATTTATAAACAAAATATTTGCTTAATTAGGTAAAGACATAAGAAGTGCCTTGAAACGCAAAGTATAACAAAACGTTTAAGAGACACTGAGTATCAAAAATTATCCTTGAGTTATTAGCTTATAAGTTTCATCAGAACAGAAAAATATAGTATTCTTGGTTCTCTTAAAAACATTATCTCTGTATCGCCTGCCTCCAAACAGATTAGCCATGCCAACTGTATGGGTGAAAATGCAGCCTGGGGGTTGGATTTTTTTCTAGTGGGGTTCTGTTTTGGTTTTAAGGGGTTTTGGGTTTGAGCTGGGAGTAAAAGGGGGTGTTGGGGGTGCTGGTAATCAAACACTAATACCAGCACAACAGAACTTTAATTTTTATAAATATATTCAAAGATATATACTTATTTCATGACCTATAATTTTTCCCCTCCGATATGGAGTAAATTCTTTCTTCCAGAAGTTTTGCTGTTCACTGATGTAAGTCCCACACAGCAAAATAACTCTTAGGTCAAAGCTTGATTCGGTTATATAAAACAAAATAAAAAATTAAAAACTGCTGTCTTTACAAATGAATGAATAACAAGAGCAGAATGGCTTCTGTCATCTAGTGAAAAGTATAAAATTCTATTATACCTGCAAACTTACACATTACATACAAAGAATAATTTATGCAACTTAATAATTTACAGCATAATAATGATTTGTAAAACTGAATTATTGATGAAAGAATGCTATTCTTTAGAGGAATAATAAATGAGAACATTCACTCCTGCATGCAGCAATTTCACCTTATTTACAGAATTTGTATTATACTCAGGCCTCATCTTTACGATAGTGATTACCCCAGGAGAAGGCTCTTTTCAATGAATAAGGGGCTACTGTCTGTAAAATAATGTGTACTTACACAACAGTATATATAACACACTATCCATATTTTCTTTATGAAACACTATTTTCCCTACTCCCCATTGTTCACATCCTGCCATTGTTACCACTGATATTTCTTTCTCAGATATGCTCCTTATATTTCACTCCATGTGTTAAGACAATTCTTACAGAAAGTATAATTTACTTTGCTTTAGAAAAATTTTCTTATGGATTAGTTCCGTAATTTAGTTCACAACAAGGTCACATGCACTACTGGAAGCAGCAGAATACAGAAATTCCCTCTGGAATTGGGACCACAATTTTATGCTTTTTTTTTCCCAAACCAAATTTTATTTTAAAGAGACAAGGCATTTTCTAGAGCAAAATCCAATAAGATGTACTATAACACCAAAGAAAACCATACAAATACAGGTTTACTTCTATTACAGAAAAACTGCCAGAGATCAACATTCATTCATCTTGAAGAATTCATCCTTGTTGCTCTGCAGTTGCAAAAGAGGAAAAACAGGCATAAAGGAAGACATTTTCATCATCACAAGATTTTGACAGTCAAAACTGTGAATCAGCCTGTTAAAAAAACCAATCAAAACAAACAAAAAATACCCAACCAAAAAGGAACAAACCACAGCCCCACACAATATAGTTCTCTTCTCAAGCTGAAAACAGTTTTTAACTATACAAAGTTTGGTAAAATAATTGACATAAAAACTTTCCAGGAAAGTGAGGTACATAAGAATTATAAATTACCCATGCAGTTAATGATGTATACTTTATTATCATTGTATTAGATTTTTGTCATTTTAATAAAAAAAAAAAAAAAAACAACTGTGTGAGAAAAAGATTCCTCAATAAATCACAGATAATATATTAATAGCAAAAATAGAAAATATGTGTTTGAACTGTAGTTAATTCTGAATTACAATGTCTAGGTTACTGGAAGAGACAGGAGAGTGTCTCTAGTTGACTAGTTTTGGGCTTTGTCACCAGAGTGCCCTTTTACACCATTTTTAGGGAGAAAGGAAGAATCATTTTTAAGGAAAGTCACTATTACAACACAGATGTATCATAAAAAGGTATTCTAAAATTAAAAAAAAAAAGTTCTAAAAGTACCTAAAATAGTAAAAATCCAATTATATGTTAATATAATTTAATGCTCAGCAATCTTCACTGCGCTGACAACATCCCAGTAAGGGATTTTTGCTTACTAATGAGTTAAGTTATCCTTTGCTTAGTGTTACATTTAGAAGATCACAGACCTGTTCAGAGTGATGCAACTGAGAATAGAAGGGTAGATTTTTATTCTTGTCAAAGCCATGACATAAATTAATGGGGTGGAAATAATGCATATCGTTGTGACTGTACTAGAGTTGGCTGGGTCTGGTTGCATGTCATGGACACAAAAGTTGGGCACAATGCCAGTCTGGACAACCTAAAGAGTCAGCAAAACCAAGAGCCAAAAACCCAAAGGCTTTTTGAGTTATAACACTCACATTCATTTCTTTTAAGTGTATACAGAAAGCCTATTGCACCTAGAACAACTACAAGCTGAAGTATTGCTCATTTGCTACTAGCACAGGAGACACTTCAAAAATGTCCTTTCCAAACAGCTGTACATATGTTTTAGGAATATTCTCTCCTTCATAGCAATAAACATAAGTGCTTACTAATGAACCTGCTAGGTGTACACATGTTCTCTCTTAGTTCTAGACTAATTGCCGTGTAGAACAAGAGACCACAAGACTGAAAACAGCCTCTCCCTAATCTCCATCTTATTTTGTGACACAAATTCGTGAGGTGTACTGTGTGATTAAATGCCTTGTTGCAGTGACAGATAGATTTGGATTACCCCACCCAGCCACCTCCCCCCCTTTCACTGCTCACACAAAAGTGTGATCTGGTATTACAGAACAGATGAACTTAGAATACCTTTTAACATGTAGGCTGCACTTATTGACTTATAAGTCAGACTCTTCTGTCACAGGCTTTGCCTGACACAATACTCTAAGGACCTCAAAAAAGCAGAATGCTGAGATGAAATCCTACTAAAACATTTTGTAGTAACTCATAGTTGATCAAGAATTTCTTCAGGCTCCCTACAAGTTATAAACATGCTGCTTTAATTATACTCAATACAAATGCTTGAAGTCATTTCTTCACTGGGATTATTACACACACATATCATTGTAAAATTAAAACCAAAATTGTAGATTCAAATACAAGACTCCAGAGATCACTCCTAGGCTCTGACTTCTAGTACTCATGCTTTGATCTTAAACTGCACTCCAGTTTGTGGTTCAAAATGACTAAACAAAGACAAAAAGATTTCTCCAATTTGAATGACCCTCCTCCATTTTGACACATTGTAATAATTTTCCACACAGCATATAACTATTACTGTTTTGTAAACTAAACAAAGAGGATTCTTTTTCCTTCACCAAAACAGTAATGAATAAATATAAACCTAGCACTGTATAATCACTATCAGGCTTTTAAGGAGTGTTCTTGAATGCATTGTTACCTAAGAAATTCTAACTCAACTCTGCAAAGACACAGCCAGAAATTTTATAAAGCTCTGCTTCACAGAGTGCTTTAATTTCTAAACCACAGGAAAATAATACAAAATGTACTGAAGTTTACGTAGTCTGGCTCATCTTTGAGTTGGACTAGTTACTTAGAACCAGGTTTACCTTTGATAAACAGACAAAAAGAAAATGTGCTCTTAATTCCAATTTGCCATGAAAATGTCAGCTCACAATTTAAGCTCAGGTGTCTGCATCCCTCTAATTCTCTATCTTCTTCCCCTTTATGGGACCAAGGACTGACATAGTGCAGAGGCTGTAACACACTGACAGCAAAATCAGGCATGGTAAGATTTATGGACTTTCAAGGTGAAAAATAAAAATAACCTTAACATTTTGCCTAATTTTACTTTATGTGCTTTGTCAAAATTGGAAGGTCTGGAACCAGCCTACATTTCTTGCTATTCTATTTACCAAACATGTAAGTAGACTGAAAAAGAAACATGGATTTCCTACATAATCACCCGTTACACCCACATAAATCCAGTGCCAGTTCAAAACATACACAGACTGTATATACAGCTACAGTTGAAAGTTAAATTATCTTCTTGGAATTATAAACAGCTTTAAATATGATACATATTTTACACTTCATTGAATTAGTTTACACTGCCAGTTATTTTAGAGAAGTAATCTAAACATAGTACTCCACCTCCACAGTACTTTCTGTAGCCATTAACATCTGACAATACAATAAAATTGTATTGACTATTTTGGATAAAAATTAAAGGGCTTTAATTGCATTTTAATTGAACATGTCTTAAGCAGGAATAAACAGCCAGTCCTCACTTAGTAGAGGGACAAGACTGATAAGGCACTTTAAAAAGTGACCTAACCCCTTACCATTCATTCTAAAGGGTACTATTTGATCTGACCTGACCCCATAAAAGGGGGATAATCATTGCAGGATCCTATACAGGCTTTCTAGAACTTGGTGGTGCACATACTTGGATCACCATAAGCCACACAGAGCACATCACAGACCCACAGCGAGACAGCGGCACTGGAAAGCTCCACTGCCAAGTACCGTGCTTTTTTGCCTCCTTTTTCGAGGTTTTTGAGGTGGACTGGGGTTCCCTGGCCCAGGGAAGGCCCAGGCAGGGGAGAGAGATACTCTCAAGTGAATCCAAGAGGGCCACGTGGCTGGGGATGTTCCCGGCCAGGCCGGGGCAGATTTAAATGTGGCGAACCCGGCAGCGGCGCTCAGACCCACAGCGAGACAGCGGCTGTCTCGCTTGTTGGCACGTGGCTATCAGGGCGTGTTGGGGAGGGGCACAAAAAGAAAAAAAAACCCCACAATAAATAAAAGCCAAACAAAAAAAACCCACATAGAAACCCCAAAACCTAACAGCAATGGTTGTGACTAGGGCTAAAGCTCCTGCAAAGAAGAACATGGCAACACAGACAGAAGTCCTTCAGAAGCACATTGGTGTCCAGGTCTCCGGCTGCAGGGAGTGCTGGAGTCTGGCACTGCTGGTGGAGGCTGATGGGGGTCACTCATGTGCCCGGTGTGACCAGGTGGATGATCTGCTCAGCCTGGTGGCTTAGCTAAAGGAGGACGCCAAAAGGCTGAGAACAATAAGGGAGTGTGAGAGGGAAATAGACTGGTGGAGTCAGGCCCTGCCATCCTTGAGGATAGAGCAGGTGGAGGCTCCTTTAGGAGAGGAACCTCTAGTCTCTTGCCGCCGGGTAAATGAAGAAAACTCAAGAAACAAGGGGGAATGGAAACAGGTCCCTGCTTGGTGAGGCAGGCAAACCCCATCTCAGCCTCCCTCACCTTCCCCTTCTTGGTTGTCCTTGCAAAACCGGTATGGGGCTCTGGAACTGGAGGGACAAACAAATGACGATGGGGATGAAGGTCCATCAGAGGAGTCACCCAGGGCTAATCAGTCTCCCCCATGCATTGTTACAAGGTCTAAAAAGAAAAAAAGGAGGGTAATTGTAATCGGTGACTCCCTTCTCAGCGGAACTGAGGGCCCCATATGCTGTCCAGACCACACCACAGGGAGGTCTGCTGCCTCCCTGGGGCCAGGGTCAGAGATATTACAAGGAAAGTTCCCAGTCTGGTACGGCCATCAGATTACTATCGCTTATTGGTTATTCAGATTGGTAATGATACCACAGTGGGAAGCCTCAAAACAATTAAAAAAGACTTCAGGGCCCTAGGGAGATCACTTGAGGGTTCAGGAGCCCAAGTGGTGTTCTCTGCCATTCCTTCAGTGGCAGGGAGTGATACTGAAAGAGGCAGGAAGACCCAGCTGATTAATATGTGGCTGAGAGGCTGGTGCCACCAACGGAATTTTGGGTTTTTTGAACATGGGGAGCTTTATGCTACATGGGGTCTACAGGGAACAAATGGAGTTCATCTGTCTCCAAGGGGGAAAAGAATTCTTGCATATGAGCTGTCTGGGCCCACTGAGAGGGCTTTAAACTAGGTCCGAAGGGGGAAGGGGATAAAACTGGACCTGCCAAAGTTGAGCAAAAGAGTGGCAGGTCATTGCTGGGCAAGAAGTCACTAGCCCAGCTCAAGCGCATCTACACAAATGCACGAAGCATGAGCAACAAACAGGAGGAGCTGGAAGCCATTGTGAAGAGCATCCACTATGATGCAGTCACCATTGCAGAAACATGGTGGGATGACTCTCATGAGTGGAGTTCTGCAATGGATGGCTATAAGCTCTATAAGCGGAATAGGCAAGATAGAAAGGGCAGTGGTGTGGCTCTCTATGTTAGTGTTTTGACTGCATAGAAGTTATATAAGTATGATGGACCAGTTGAATGTTTATGGGTTAAGTTGAGGAAGGCCAATGAGGTAGATGTCCTGCTGGGGGTCTGTTATAGACCACCCAAACAGGATGAAGAGGTTGATGAATTATTCTATGGACAACTGGCAGAAGCCGCAAAATCGCAAGACCTTGTTCTTGTGGGATATCTCAACTTGCCAGACATCTGCTGGAAATATAACACAGCAGACAGGAACCTCCTGGACTGTGTGGAAGATAACTTCCTGACTCAGCTGGTAAGTGAGCCCAGCAGGAGAGGTGCCTTGCTGGACTTGTTGCTCACAAACAGAGAGGGACTAGTGGGTAATGTGGTGGTCGGAGGCTGTCTTGATAAAGTTTTCAATTCTTGCCCAAGTAAGGAGGGCGAGCAGCAAGACTATTACCATGGACTTCCAAAGGGCAGACTTCAACCTGTTTAGGACACTGGTTGAGAAAGTCCCTTGGAGTACAGTCCTAGAGGGCAAGGGGGTCCAGGAAGGCTGAACTGTTTTTAAAAAGGAACTCTTAAAGGCCCAGGAGCAGGCTGTCCCCATGTGTCGTAAGACGAACTGGCGTGGAAAACGACTGGCCTGGCTAAATGGGGAGCTTCTGGTAGAACATAGGAGGAAGAGGAGAGTCTACTTCCTTTGGAAGAAAGGCCAGGCTACTCAAGAAGAGTACAGGGATTTAATTAGGTTATGTAGAAAGAACATTAGGGGGGCAAAAGCTCAACTAGAACTCAGCCTGGCCACCGCTGCAAGAGACAATAAAAAGAGTTTTTACAAATATATTAATAACAAAAAAAGAACTAGGGAGAATCTCCATCCCTTACTGGATGCAAGGGGGAACATTGTTATCAAGGATGAGGAAAAGGCTGAGGTACTTAATGCCTTCTTTGCCTCAGTCTTTAATAGTCAGTCTGGTTATCCTCATGGCATTCAATCCCCTGAACTGGAAGATAGGGATGGAGACCAGAACAGTCCCCTCATAATCCAGGAAGTGGTAGTTAATGATCTTCTAAGCCAATTGGAAACCCACAAGTCTATGGGGCCAGATGGGATCCACCCGAGAGTGCTGAGGGAATTGGCAGAGGAACTTACCAAGCCTCTCTCCGTCATTTATCAGTAATCCTGGTCAACTGGGGAAGTCCCAGATGACTGAAGACTTGCCAATGTGACACCCATCTATAAGAAGGGCAGGAAGGATGATCCAGGGAACTACAGGCCTGTCAGCCTGACCTCGGTCCTGGGAAAGATTATGGAACAGTTCATCTTGAGGGTGATCACACAGCAAGTGGAGGACAATGGGGGGATCAGGCCCAGTCAACATGGGTTCATGAAGGGCAGATCCTGTTTAACCAACCTGATCTCCTTCTATGATCAGGTGACCTGCCTAGTGGATGAGGGCAAGGCAGTGGATGTTGTCTACCTGAACTCCAGGAAGGTATTTGACACCGTTTCCCACAGCATTCTGCTGGAGAAGCTGGCAGGTCATGGCATAGACAGGAGGACTCTTCGCTGGGTTAGAAACTGGCTGGATGGCCGAGCCCAGAGGGTGGTGGTGAACGGAGTAAAATCCAGTTGGTGACCAGTCACAAGCGGTGTCCCTCAGGGCTCAGTTTTGGGACCCGTCTTGTTTAATATATTCATCAATGACCTGGACGAGGGAATTGAATGTACCCTCAGTAAATTTGCAGACGACACAAAATTAAGCGCAAGTGTCAATCTGCTTGAGGGTAGGAAGGCTCTGCAGCGGGATCTGGACAGGCTGGAGAGATGGGCTGAGCTCAATTGTATGGAGTTTAACAAAGCCAAGTGCCGGGTCATGCACTTCGGTCACAACAACCCCCAGCAACGCTACAGGCTTGGGGAGGAGTGGCTGGAGAGCTGCCTGGCGGAAAAGGACCTGGGGGTGTTGGTCAATAGCCGGCTGAACATGAGCCAGCAGTGTGCCCAGGTGGCCAAGGAGGCCAATGGCATCCTGGCCTGTATCAGAAACGGTGTGACTAGTAGGAGTAGGGAGGTGATTGTACCCCTATACTCAGCACTTGTGAGACCGCACCTTGAGCACTGTGTCCAGTTTTGGTCACCACAGTACAGGAGGGACATGGAGGTGCTGGAGTGAGTGCAGTGGAGGGCAACAAAGCTGGTGAAAGGGCTGGAAAGCATGCCCTATGAAGAGCATCTGAGTGAACTGGGTTTGTTTAGTTTAGAGAAGAGGAGGCTGAGAGGAGACCTTATTGCCCTCTACAACTACCTAAAAGGAGGTTGTAGAGAGGCTGGTGTTGGTCTCTTCTCTCAAATTAGTAATGATAGGATGAGGGGGAATGGACTCAAGTTGCGTCAGGGGAGGTTTAGATTAGATATTAGGAGGAAATTCTTCACTGAGAGGGTGGTTAGGCACTGGAACAGGCTGCCCAGGGAGGTGGTAGAGTCACCATCCCTGGAGATGTTTAAAGAATGATTAGATGTGGAGCTTGAGGATATGGTGTAGTGGTTAGAGAAATGCTAGGACAAAGGTTGGACTTGATGACCCTGAAGGTCCTTTCCAACCATAATGATTCTATGATTCTATGATCACAATGTGAAGCTTTGTCTGCAGTGCATGCTGTGGCCAGTTTCTCACACATAGATGTAAATCTATCAAGCAACAAACTTTCAGAATAGGATGTCTTTAAGATTCATCCCATCTGTCCATTCTGTTAGACTTTTTTGTTTTGGTTTGGTTTTTTTGTGATTTTTTTTGTGTGTCTTTTTGTTTGGTTGTTTGGTTTTGTTTGGTTTTGTTTTGGGGAAGCTTAGAAAGGAAAACTTAAAGGCCATATTCAGAGATTTCCCAACAGTGTCAAGTCATTAAAGAATAAACAGATGATGATGATGATGCATGCATTGTCTATGGAATCATACTTGATCCACACAGGCTAAGATCACAACATACTTGCAGAATGACATTAAGGAGAATCTGCACTGGTCATTTTTCTGCAGTTTTGCCTGAAAGAATCTGTATCATAATAAAAAGGAGGATGAGGGTGTGTGGAAGAATGATTAAAAAAAAGCATATAACAAAGGTAAAACTACACACTGGATTATGAACAATGCAGCTTCAAAAGGTTGTAATAGAAAAGCAGCCTGAAGTGAAGGATGTGCTAATTAGGGCATTTAGTTAAATAGTATTCTGAATTCTATTTTATGACAGCACAGAGTAGTTTAATTTTACCCCGTCTCACTCTTCTTTTTAAGCAAAGATGGTCCATCTAGAGAAAAGAGATGCTCATGTAACCAGAAGCTATAGTTAAGCACAATATTAATATGGGATTTTTTTAATAGAATTCCTCCATTACTACTTTTAAATAAATGCATTATTTTTCTCTTTAATATGACTAGACGGAGACGCTAACTCCAAATGATTTCTAAATTCATGGGGTTTTCTCTCCCAAGGTGTTGTAAATGTTACCAATTAGGCCAGTGGGACACAAAGTTATTTCAGAGTATCCAGAGAAAAAGTAGTATAGCTCAGTAAAAGTCAGACTGCTTTGAAAGCTGACATCAAGCAGGCCCTAAAAGGAAGACAGATCTTTCAGGAAGCTATCACTTGGAGTGGCTTGTCCTTCACCCTTTCTGTTACCCAGCCCCTACTTAGGATTGAAGAATTGAGTCAAACAGAATTTACATGTGAAAGAATAGCTGATATAGTCTTTATACTCATCATAAACAACATCTCAAAGTATAGATGTTAAAACAGATCTCACCAACATTGTCTTTCAAATGAATTTTTTTTCTGGACAAATATTTCCCACAAAGAATTCCTTGCTGAATCAGCCAGACAAGGCCATCCCTATGAAAGGTGAAGTTGGGGCTTTTCTTTATGCTTTCACAACTGATTTTCCTCTGAAGTGTGCACCTCTGAGTGCACCAAGCCCAGGGAAGCACAACCACACAACTGTCTATCATACCATGCAAACATGCAAAAGCTAATGATTAATCAGTGTGCCCTCTAACAATATTAACATATGAAAGAGCAACATAAACATAGTATTTTCTCTGCCTGAATAATTTATAATTGGAAGCAAAAGCAGAAGAAAACTCATTTAGCAATCATCATTTGATAGTTTACAGAAATGTTGCACTATGGTAAACTTAATCTGCACTTTCCTACAAAAAGACAGCTTTCCTGGTGGTTCTGAGCAACATGGTAACACACATTTTAATGACGAACAACTGCTCACCTGTAGTTCTGGAGGGGCAAACATTCTTCCTAAACCAGTTGTTACTATTAAAATAATATTCAAAACAAAAAAGGTATCAGCAACTTTTTAGTTGCTGGTTTCACCTTGCAGTTGGAGAGTACACTGGAAGATACTGGTGAATATTAACACACTGGTGTGTTATAGAGTTTAAAAAAAAAAAAAAAAAAGCAATTCATATGAGAACATAAACTGTCAGCAACATCTCCAAATCTACAACACAAATTCAAATCCTGTCCATTAGGTTTAGGTAAAAAATATTATCAGAAAAGAGGCACAGACACAGCTGACATCTCTGATGGTGGTGTCCACAGTATCAAATTTATATAGTATATCATTTAACAATTAAACATCTGCATACAGAATTAGAATGTGGTGTTCTGGGGAAAGAAAACAAACTGAAGCTGCACAGAAAACTATTTGGAAAATTCTGACATTTTATAATGTCAGCTATTTTAAAACCCTGTTGTTAAAATCAGCACATCAAAATCTGCTGAGACTGACCAACCAGCAAATAGATTAGGAAGATAAACATTACAAAATTCTAAGACCTGAATCTGACAGCCACATACTACAACTGTCAATTCATCTGCAAACAGACTTTTTTTAAAGTAACCTTAAATACGAACTATACACAACAGTGTCTATAATTTTCTGATGTACAAATGAAGACTTACAGGCGCAACAGTTCCCTTAGTAATGTGTCATGCTTTTTGTATTTAATTTTAAGAATCGGAATTGAAGAATGCTTAGACGTCTCAATTCCTGAACACAGTATTTCACATTAGTGAAAACTTACAAAGCTTCATCTCTCAATACATACATTTTTAACCCATTACTACTTGTGTAATCTAAAAGACATAATAGTTACTTTGGCCTTACTTACTTTTTCAGTGGTTTAGTTAGGAGCTCCAGTTGATTTTAATAACACAACTGAAGACAAAATGAACAATTTAATCTTAGTTACTAAGTTTCTACCTCCTTCACCTAGCTGGTAAATTAATTTTCCAGGGTCAAATAAAATACCTCTTACAGTTACATTTGTGCAATTTCTTACAGTCGAGTTGCTTACAAAATGTACTGCTTGCTTTGTCTTTTTCAGTCAGATATGATGGATTAATATTCTAAAAAGTCTGGTAGATGGTATGATCAAATCTCCTACCCCTTAACCAGAAGGAGAAAAAAAGTCTAGTTAGTTCCAGCAGGTGTTTCGCTTAACTAGATAATACTGCAACAAAACAAGCCAGGAGATTGTTCTGAACTAAGGCACTCATGTGATAAAAATAGTATGTTCCTTCTCTGACAGGCAAGGTACCAACAGATTTAAAGGATTATTAAGCAGTTTTAAAACCTTAGGAAAGTTTAATGTAACAGTTTATACTTCATTCCGAGACAGGTAATCCCCTGGATGCTGCATGTCATGTCGAAATAAAGGCCCAGTGGAATTAAACAGAGCCAACTTATGCCAGCCTGAAACACAGCTGAATTGAAAAGGTCTTGTAAGAGAATAGTCAAAACCAGAATAAACTAGTTATGTCTTCTTAATAGGACTGACTATTAGGATCTTTGGTACTTTTGAATGGAGAAATTAAAATGCATTTTCAGTGTTGCCACTACCTGAATCATCTGCAAATGCAATGAAGTATTCCAACATTTACCTGCTACTTCCTCATTTAACAGCACCTAAAGTTTCATTTTAAGTAACAGGTGAACTGGACACATATTGGAAACTGTAGAACAAAATCTACTTGGAAGAGGCCTGGGTGATAAAACCCTGGAGGAAAGAATGGCCCAAGAAAGCTGTTTAATATTGAAGGATCACCCCAAGTTAAAGAGCAGTTCAATCCAATGAGTATGAGCACGAAGTCAGGCAAAAGTTCCAGAAGGCCCGTGTGGATAAACAAGGAGCTCCTGGACAAACTTGAGCACAAAAAAAGTCCATGTAGAGAATGGAAACAAATTCAGGTAACTTGGGAGGAATACAGAGACACAAGGCAGAGATAGTCAAGGCCCAAATGGAATTAAATCTGGCCAGGGATGTTAAAGACAACAAGAAGGGCTTCTTGTACATAGGTGACAAAAGGAAGACTAGGGAAAATGTGATGCCATTGCTGAATGAAGCAGGGGACTTAGTGACACGGGGCCTGGAAAAGGCTGAGGTACTAAATGCCACCTTCTCCTCAGTTTTTACAATCAAGACAAGACTTCAGGAATCACTGGCCCTAGGAAAAAAGACAGGCGTGAGGAAGATGTACCCTTGGTGGAAGATAATCAGGTCAGGGAATACTTAAGCAAACTGAACATACGTAAGTCCATGAGTCCTTATTGGATGCCCCCATGAGTGCTGAAGTAACTGACTTCTTCCATCTATTAAGGTGATTAGGACAAGTGCCTAGAGACTTAAGGAAAGCCAATAGTTACCCCCATCGTCAAGAAGGGCTGGGAGAAAGACTCATCGAACTACAGACCAGTTAGTCTTGATCCCCAGGAAGATGACTGAGCAACAAATCCCTTAAACCATTTCCAGATAAATGAACAAGAAAATAATCAGAAGCAGTCAACATGACTGCACCAAAAGGAAGTCATACTCGACCAACTTGATAAACATTTATGATGAAATGCCTGGCCAGGTAGATGAGGGGAAAGCAATGGATATTGTCTACCTGGACTTCCATAAGACTTTGGAAACTGACTCCCATAATATCCTCCTAAAGAAATATAATGAAATATGATCTGGGTAAGCATATAGTGAGGTGGATTGAAAACTTGCTAAATGGCTGAACTAGATGGTAGTGATAAATTCCACAAAGTCTAGTTGTAGGTCAGTAACTAGTGGTGTACCACTGCAGTCAGTACTGGGTCCGGTTCTATTTAACATCTTCATTCATGGTATGGATAATGGAGCAGAGTGTAACCTCATCATGTTTGTTGATTACACAACACCGGCAGGAGTGGCTGAAAGGCCAGAGGGTCACACTGGTATTCAGAGACACCGAGACAAGTTAGAAAACTGAAGTTTTCAGGAAAACTCCTGAAGTTCAACAAGGGGAAGTTCCAGAAATCCTACACCTAGGAAGGAACAACCCCAGACACTACTATACCCTGGGGGAAACCCAGATGGAAAGGAACTTAACAGAGGGAGGACCTGGGGGTCATTGGGGACACACAAGTTGAACATGAGCCAGTAAGGCGACCTTGTGGCAAAGAAGGCCAGTGGCATCCTGGGCTGTATTAGGAGTGTTGCCGGCAGGCTGAGTGGAGTGATACTTCCCCTCTACTCAGCACTGGTGAGGCCGCACCTGCAGTGCTGTGTGCACTTCAGGGCTCCCAAGTACAGCAGATATAGACAAATGAGAGACAGTCCAATGAAGAGCCACAAAGATGACAAAGGCACTGGATTATCTCTCCTACGAGGAAAGGCTGAGAGAACTGGGACTGTTCAGTCTGGAAAAGAGAAAGCTCAGTGGGATCTCATCAATGTCTATAAATTCCTGCAGGGAGCGTGCAAAGATAACTGAGCCAGGCTCTTTTCAGTGGTTCCCAGTGACAGGACCAGAGGCAACAGGCACAATCTAAAACACAGAAGATTCCCTCTGAATATCAGGAAACACTTTTTTGCTGTGAGCATGACTGAGGACTGGAAGGTTGTGGTGTCTCCTTCCTTGGACACATTCAGAACCTGTCTGGACACGATCCTGGTCAACTGGCTCTAGGTGGCCCTGTCTGAGAAGGGTGGAGCTGGATCAGATGTCCTCTAGACATGCTTCCAACCTCAGTTACTCTGTGATTTGGTAAGAGGTTACTCAGGTAACCTGTAAATCCACATCATTTATTTTATCTTATGCAGTAATAGCAGACATACAATAACCGGTATTTTATTCCTTATTCTGAAGAACCACAGCACTCAGAAGCACTGGTGGATCTATTAGTAACATCTTGGTCAGTACATTTCTTTTCATTTTGGAACAGAAAAAAAATTGGAGAGAAAAAAAAATAATTCTGTAACAGCATGTGTTGGGTCTGACTGAGCTGGAGTTAATTTTCCCCATAGCAGCCTGCCAGTGCTGTGCTTTGCACTGAGAGATAGAAAGGTGCTGATAAGTGTTGTGGCTGCTGCTGGGCAGGGCTCACACAGCAACAAGGCTGGTTTCCAACATTCCCCCTGCAGTGGGATGGGGTGGACAAGATCTTGAGGGGGCACATGACTGAGACAGCTGACTCAAACTAACCAAAGGGATATTCCAGACCATATGATGTGAGCTGAACTATAAAAGCTAGGAAGAGAAGGAGTAAGGGGGACATCAGCTTGTCCTCTAAGCAACTGGTACATGTTTGGAGCCCTGCTTCCTGAAAAAGGGCCAGACACGGCCTGCTGATGGGAAGTAAAGATAAAATCTTTGTTTTCTTTTGCTTCCATGCACGTCCTTGTTTGACTTTTTCATTCAACTGGCTTTGTCTTAACCCACGAGTTTCATCTTATTTTTTTCCCCATGGCTCAGCTCAGAGGAGGGGGGGATGTGATGAAGCAGCTTGGTGAGCATCTGGAATCCAGCCAAGGTCAAGCCATCACAGAGTGTCATGATTTCACCTCTGCTGGCAACTAAACACCATGCAGCTGCTCACCCACTGCTTCCCCACTCTCCCCACTCACTCCTATGGGATGGAAAGGGACAAAAAAGGTGAGACCCCGTGAGTTGGGATAAGGACAGTTTAAAAGAACAACACAAAGAGAGAAGAAATCAACAGTAATAACGATAAGACTAATGAAATTATATATAAAGAAATTGATAGAAACTGCAAACCCAGTACCTGAGACATACTTTTCCTGCTCCGGCCACAAGAAGCTGGTCACTGAGAACAGCCACATCTGCCCTAGGCCAGCCTACCCATTATATAGTGGGCATGATGTCACTATGGTCTTGAATATCCCATTGGCTGGTTCAGTTGCTTGTTCTGGCTGTGGGTCCTCCCAGCTGCTTGGGCTGGCAGTTGCTTGTGAAAATTAACTGTATCCTAGCCAGATCCAGGACAAACAGTTAATAACCAGAAAAAAAAGCTTTCAAAATAAGGTGTCTAAGACAAGGTCTACATAAAGTATAATCTGTATTGACTGGAAAACATTTTTATTAATACTAAATATCCGAAAACAACAGAGAACACTAGTTGTACTAAATATAATCCATTCCCTGATATGTCACAGTTTGCACTTACTGTTTTCATCAAGATTGCTCAGACAGCAGACTGAAATGGTTTCACAAATTTTTCATTTTAAAGTGCACCATCTTGCCTCAGAAACAGAAAATGTAAAGGGCATTTCCTTCAATTTCTCAGCTTTTTGTCTAGGTTATTCAGTTGGACAACACAGAAGAACACATCTGCTTACACTGCAAAGGAAAAACAAAACCAAAACAAATATTTATATATAAATCACATAATTAGGACAGTATTAGGAAGAAATTCTTTACTGCAAGGGTGGTGAGGCACTGGAACAGGTTGCCCAGAGAAGCTGTGAATACCAATCCCCTCCCTGGAAGTTTTCAAGGCCAGGCTGAATGGAGCTTTGAGCAACCTGATGTAGTGAAAGGTGTCCCTGCCCTGGTGGGATGGTTGGAACTAGATGATCTTTATAGCCCCTTCCAACCCATACCATTCTATAAATCAAAAATAAGCTGAATGGACTAACCAAGGTCATAGCTTCATATATTAGTTGTGACTGAAAGGAAGCAGTGTAAGAGCCTGGCTGTTGTTTGCCTCAAACCTTGTGCGGTGATAA